>JAOEGT010066089.1:0-16835 GCA_025447795.1 Speoplatyrhinus poulsoni
GTTTATAAACTCGGAATTTCTGACTTTATAAACTCAGAATTTTACCCCCCCTTCCCGCTCCGATTTTTTTTTTTTTTATGGCCCTAATACGCCGTCGTATATAACACTTGCATTGATGTAGATTTGAAAATGACAGAAATTAATTTAACATGTTGTATGAATAAACTGATCTTGTCTGTGCTCAGTTCAAGCTCAATATTGTTTGCGTGACAACAAACCATTTCAGCAAATGGGCGCAGCTGCGGGAGCTAGAAAAAAAATGAAGACAAACATGGCAGAAAAGCTAAAGAAAACTTAGTTTTTCCGTATTTTTGCAATTATTGTGAGCAAGTTATTTTTTGAAAATAAAGTAGGCCTCTCTCATTTGTCTGACTGTGATGACGGCAAAGCGGCGCGATTAGAGACACTTCTCTCCGATGTCCAAGTGGGGGCAAGTAGCCTACGATTGTTGGAAAAGTGTCGGTAATATCCAGGAACTTGACAGAGCAACTGGATCTGGTTATACTGTACGTGCAGTACAGTACAGTAGTAGTCTATTCCAGTGGTTCTCAAACTGTGGCACGCGTACCAACAGTGCTTCCTCTGGTGGTACGCAGAGGAAATCTGAATTATAAAAAAGAAAAACATTTAACAAATTTAAAAACATATCTAAGTAACTAAGTTCGTATACTATAAATAAAAATACATTAAAATAGAACTGCAGAGACCTTTTAATATAATTTGCAGCTTTTTTTTCCGTTCCCGCTCAATGCATTTGAAATTGCGAACTAAACATAAAGCAATGGAGGAAAAGCTTAGCTACATGAATTTCAAAAAGAGAAACTACGCACAAGGCCTTTTTCATGACAATTCGATAAAGCAATATTTTGCTAATGTACAATGGAAACATGTATTTCTCATTTAGGCTAAGTAACATTACATGACTACTCTGAGCAGCCAGTTAAAGACTGAGGTCAATATGTGTTTCTCTATTGGAAACTGTAGCCTATCGCCGCTGAATATGTTTATCCGAATGGTGTTTCATGGAAACGGCACATGATTTGAAGATGTGACAGTTAAAGGTAGGCCTATTGTCAGCTAAGATAATACACTTTTTGTCAAATTCAACAAATACCTCCTTGCATTTCGCTATCTTAACGATCTATCTGAATGCCTACTTCTACACAGCCCATATACATACATAAAAGTGGCGATTGGCAAACACCGCTCACTAGTAGCCTACAACAATGCCGCTTTGCTTCAAAATGTATTGCAATGTGTGGGGCGGGGCGGTAGAGGGATTTTGATTTGACCTCGAAGATATCAAGCGTTGAGAACTGACCCTGCATTTAATGATTTTCTAAAATATGTTGCAGAAGTGATAATTTGTAAAAAAAAAATATGGGCCACATAGGTGTGATTTCAAAAGTGCTCATTCATACAAAAACTGTCAGATACAGTAGCCTACACACAAATAACAGATGTGATGATAATGCTGACTTTCAAAATGTTTAAACGAAAATATTGAGATTTATTAATAGAAATGGTGTTGCATGTATCTGTTATTATTGTGAGAAATCATTACCAGTCGCCTACCGTGATCAGATAGTCTCTTCGAATATAGTAATATTTATTAATAATATTGTTGTTAATTAGGAAATTGTGCTGCAACATCTAGAATTATAGCAAATATGAATTACTTAATATTTGCCAATATGATTGGTACATTTTCACATGAGGTACATTTTAAAAGTGCTAAAAGCAATGCTGGAGAAAGATGGTTGATATTTTAACTCAACATAAACACCTCCCTTCAGTGTCATTGGCTCCATCAGAAGCTCCGCCCCATACACTGGACAGAAAGCACACCATTGTGTGTCCAAATGTGAAAATCCCATAAATCTTCTCCATCGACTTTTCATTATTAAAATTCTCATAATATAGAGTTTTAAGCTTGGAGCCAATTATCAATTAGATGCCATATGTTTTTTCTTCAATACTACAATAACTATTTGTGCATTGGTGAAAAGACTAAACGATATCTTATATTAGGATGTACTGTTGCACACATACTGTTGCTTTTACCTTAGCTTTGTGCTCACACAGTAAAAATGTGCATGCATGTGTGTCTGTTCAGTGTTCTGTGTGTATATAGTTTAATCCCAGCAGCTGTACATTTGGCCTTAGAGGGACACAAGGCACAGAGTGGTCTGTCTGCCATCTGTGGTCTTTTGGTGTAGTGACAAAATACACTTTTTATAATGACACTACTGTACCTGACAAAAATGGGCTGCAAGTGGCCCAGTGGTAGAGCGGGCTGAACTTGCAGGTGTGAACCCCGCTACCTTGAGCAAGACATCGGTGTGTGAATGTGAGGCAAATAATGTAAAGCACTATATAAATGCAGTGCAATAACACAGAACAGTAAGTATAGTTTTAATTGGTTGCAATTGACCTCATTCACACGGCAGCCATTTTCCTTTGAAGAGAGATGGCCAGGGAAACCCTTGAACGTCAGCTTGTTTTCGCCGCTATTATGAATTCGATTTGACACCCTAATCGTGACATCAGAGGAAGATGGCTGCTGTGTAATAGCCCACAATCCGTCAGATCCCATGTAATCTTTTACATTCTATTTACCATGCTATGTTGTGTTTCATGTTGCAACAAATTGAGTTGGAGACCCTGTTGTATTAATTAGAAATAATCTTTCAAATGCAAAGTCTCTAGAGCAATTAAGTATTTCAAAAGTAACTAATGTTTAATTATTTAAAACAACTGTCAAATTTTCTCAAAGATTTTATTTAACACTAAAACTTTAAGCTCTGATCCGAGCGGACCCGACGACAAACAACCGTACCTTAGAAGTACTGTGGATTTTTTTTAAACAGACCTCTACCCGTTTGGGTCCAAAAGACCCACCGAGTACCAAAAAACTCAACAGAACCTTAAAATTATGTTGCAACAGGTGACGCCATGTCGCCATCAATAGTCAAGGAATAGTGCAGAAAAGTTTGCGCAGGTTCCCACACTCAAACTGCCTTCAAATGATAAAAGGAAGCAAATTAATTTGTTTTAATTTTGACTTACCAACGGAAGCCAAGGCTGGACCTATTCAATGTTTCAATTTGTAATTCCTATCACGGACTCTGTACAGACCATGGTCAGATCTGCAAGCAAGTAAAAGTAATGCAAGTTGCATTTATGTTCAGGGGCACTGGCAATAGTAGACCTGCTGTTTCGTCAAACCATGACTAAGATATGCTGGGTTTTTTGTAATTGCTTATATATATATTAAGCTATATATAATACTATTAATAATAAAAATAATGTAAACATATGTATTATGTATTTAATTATCGGGTCTAGTTGTTAAATCACATTTAACCGAGAATCATAGCGTTTATGTCAGACCCGACACAGATCTGAGTCAAACACTCAAAAGTTGGACCCGGTCGGGTCTCGAAGAATCCGTGAAGACCTCTACTCAGGACCTGCAGTATATTTGTTGACCACCCACTCTTGCCCGCAGAAAAATTTAAACCATATGCAAACGCAAGATTTGACTTGGATCTTGTGGAATCCCAGTCCCAATGCAGTCTTCTAGTTGGTAGGATCCCAGTCCCAATGCAGTCCTCTAGTTGGTAGGGCCCATCTAGCACCAGTGGGACCATCTGGTGGAGTCATGTTGTTTTTTGCCAGTTTAGTGCTGTGTTTTTTTTTCTTCTTCTTCTAATATCATGCAGTCCTTTTACACAGTGATTACATTTCAGTGTGTCGATGAGGTGTGTTAGGTGTGTGAGTGGCTGCAGCCTGGTGGACACTGGCAACAATTAAACAGGAGAGGGTATACCGCCCATTGGCACTGTTCTGTATGCACGCACAGTGGCCTGTGTGTGCTCTGCGTCTATGGGCACAATATTTTTTGCAAAGTTAAATCAGCTTGTCCGACCCGAGCCCAATCTATACCATTGTGGCCCTCCATTAATTGCGTATGTGACGTCATAATGCACGCCACAAGCCGAAGAAAGCATTGTTTTGGTGATTTATATTTATTGTGCGAGATGAAAGCTGTAGTTCATTGAGCGGTTAAACACAAAACATTACTGCATATTTTTACAGCAAATTGCGACTTTCTTGACTTTAACTATTTTCTTTTAAATAGACTAACATCGTGTTGTATGTGACACAATTAAAACAGGATCTAAACATTTAATTTGATTTGATTTTCGCTGTTGACTACCATCTCATATTTTTTAACTAAGGTCCAATAATGCGTAAGTGATGGTAACAGCATCACCATCACATGAATAGGCCTACTCAAACAGTAGTTCTGTGATTATATCAGACCATTCAGCATCCAAAATGATGCTGAATGCTGTGACATAGTGAATAAAATTGTTGCAGTATTAAAGAATACTTTATTGTAATGTTTTGTTTTCTTGGGTGTGTGCTGGTGGGGCTTGTGAATGCCCAATTCACTTCTTTGCCCTTAGCCATAGACCCCCAGACACCCCTGTAGTTCCCCTGGTTACAACACTGCTTTGTCAAAACCAAACAGCGCACAGAGTATATAGTCACCATGTGAGCTCTAGAAGCTTTGGCCTGTAGACAGGATAGATGTGTTATAATTTAGTATAAACTAAAATCCAGACTTAATATAGTATACATAATATATTTTCAAATTGCACACTGGTATTACGCATACAAAAAGCTTTTCTATACTAGCAATAATGAAAGAAATGTCTCATTTTAGAAGCCTCTAGCTTTTTGCATTCCCTTTGATTCGCAGCAGCTCAGAGAAACAGATCATGCAAGGTGTCACAGCCAATGTGTTTATTACAGCTGTCAGTCAGCGCTGTAATTATCAACAGCTTCACTCATGCACACACACACACGAACGCACGCATGCATAATCAATCACATCAATTATACCATATAAAGGCAGATCTCTTGCTGTCAGTCTGAAGGGTGGCAAGAGTCAGCGTATGACAGCATAATAACCGTCATCAGTACATGGAAAGAGGGAGGACATTGCTAACCTTCCCGTCATTAACTCGCTGTGTGTGTGTGTTCTCGTGCATGTTCAACTTTGACCATATGTGCACGACAGGTCTGCTTTGTTAAAAAAGGCAATGCATGTACATGTGAGTTTGCGTGTGTTTGTATGGTGTGTGTGTGTACGTTAGAGAGAAGTAGATTAAGGAATAAAGACTCTTTATTACATTTGCATGAATTCTCAATCTGAATGAGGAAGAGCAGAATGTGTGTGTGTGTGTGTGTGTGTGTGGGGGGGGGGGCAGTTGTATGGAGCCATATCTCAATCAGGTCTAATCATGAATGAAAGAAAAGTAGACGAGGGAAAAATGATAATGGGAATCCATTTAAAGTAAAAAATAAGTGTGTGTGTGTGTGTGTGTGTGTACATGTTCCCACACACCTGTCCCTTAATGGCTTGGCATTCCTGCATACACAGGTCTCTTTTGTGTCTGTGGGTGATGCAGCATTCTCATTTTGCCGGTGTGCGAGTGCGGCCGTGTCCGTCATCGCGGACGTGCGCGCTGTGCCTGGACAGGAGGGGTAATTGGCGCCTTTGTCGCCCACCTGCGGCAGGTGTCCGTCCATCTGGCGGCGGCAGGCACAAGAGGAGACCGGTGGGGCTGGAGGGATAGCTGCACCCGGCCATCAATCACACCTGAGTGAACAGACGACGCGAGGGGTAATGGCAGGGATGGAGGGATGAGAGGAGGGCAAGGCAGAGAGTGAGATTTAAAGACGAGGTCGGTTACTTTGAGAGTTGTTGTGTGTATCGCTGAACTACACTGAACTATACACAGCTCCCGGAAGCTGAAAACATCCCAGTTCTTGGCCAGCGTACCCACCGGACATGTCACACATTGAGCATGTTTGGGCTGCTCTGGATCGGCGTGCACGACAGCGTGTTCCAGGTCCTGCCAATATCCAGCAGCTTCGCTCAGCCATTGAAGAGAAGTGGACCAACATTCCACAGGCCACAATCAACAACCTGATCAACTATATGTGAAGGAGATGTGTTGCACTGCGTGAGGAAAATGATTGTTCACACCGGATACTCACTGGTTTTTTGACCCCCCCAATAGAGTGAAACTGCAAATTTTCGAGTGGCCTTACTCATACTCAATACTCTGTCTGATCTGCATCTTGATGTGCCACACCTGTAAGGTGGATGGATGATCTCGGCAAAGGAGAAGTGCTCACTAACACAGATTTAGACAGATCTGTGAACAATATGAGAGAAATACGCCTTTTGTGTACATAGAGAAAGTATTAGATCTTTGAGTTCTATTCATGATGAATGGGGGCAAAAACAAAAGTGTTGCGTTTATCATTTTGTTCGGTGTATATGAAAGTGCTAAGGAAGACCGTGCGTGTGTTTTGTCACATGTTGTCACATAGTGGTCCTGCGGGAGACTAGCGTGTGCTACAGGTAAACACCCATGTAATCCCTGCTTACAACTACAAGGCAACAAGGTGCCTCTGTTCTTCAACCAGACACGCACACACGCATGCACGCGTGTACACACAAACATATGTTAGCTCGCACACCCGCTGACACACACAAGAACACACAGCTTTATCAGCTGCCAAACAGAAAGAAGAGCAGCTGTCCTAATCCCCACCTGTCCCAGGGTGCATTGCAACTTCCTGCTGGGTCCGTCCTATAGAGGACGAGGGACAGAAGGATGATAACATGACAGATGGAAGTGGGGCATGATGTGTACCGTAATTTCCAGACTATTAACTGCAACGTAAATTAACCGCAGGTCAGTATTTTGTCATTTTTAGTAATAAACTTGTCTATTAACTACACCCGTTTCACCGATGCATTAACCGCATTGTATTCAATCTAACGTTATCGGGTTGGAGGCATTATTACGTTTAAAAGTCTAATATAAAGGTCGGACACCAACCACTTCAATATACCGGTATGCGCTAGCTAGGCTATGTAGATTATGGTAGGTTACCATTGTTTGCTAATTGTGTTATTAACAAGCCAAGTCGCAACAAACAGCATGACTAAAAAAACAACGTTAATATATTTCTGTGCTTGCAAGAGACATGCTCAAGTTATGTGTGTTTTGTGCAGCTTCCTATACTTCCTACTCAAAGTCTATACTACTGCCAGAGGGGTGTACCTGGATTTTACTCAAAAAAGGCCAAATAATTTCCCTTTTCTGTTCTTCATATATTTTTCAGTTCGGGTTGCTAGCGGTGGTCAGGCAGTAGGCATATTAATTAGTCAGTATGTAATAAAAAATACACAAATATTCCTTTTCATAATTTATTTCCAATAGTCAGTAGGCTATACCGGCAGGTAAAAAAGATTGGCGCAGTACAGGATGCATAATCTCGCCAGATCACATTTAATCTTTCAATAATGTTGTACATGTTACCGCACAGACTGTAGCCTATACTCTTACGGACCCAAAGCCGGCCAGACTGTACGGTTGGACATGAGTGTGGATACCTGGACTAATCAGAATACTAATATTTTGCTATATCTGCTGATTGGAATCTTGCAAAAACAGAGTACGCATAGCCTTTTGTCAACAGAGTGGTAAGTAGCCTGTATGCTTTGTAGTAATAGTGGTAAGCTTTGTTTGTGGGCCATCATGGAAAAATATGTGGAGTGCGACTATGCTCTAACCGGGCTGAGGCCAAGGCGTCTTGTTGGGAGCTGGCAGGCGGAACGGCGGGTGGGTGCAGTCCCGAGAGGTTTGTCGCTTATGTGCACGAATCAAGAACACGGCAGCCCGTTTATGAGATACAATCGGATAGAATATATTAACTTTTGAGGTGGCGGCGCGGCGGGACACAGATTTGCCTGTAGGCATGTAAGACAGCAAGCAGCACATCCGAACCAACTGACAGGATTGTCATAAAATTATACATTTTTAAAATCATGTTTCACAAGCTTTTACCGTACCCTACACCATACCTGACAGAGAAATACGCTGACATGTTTTTTGGATATAGCATAAAGGTATTATTTGTTTATACGATGCACAAATTGCATGCATATCATACTCATTATCTTTCATAAATAAAGTAGGCTAGGTTTTTTTTAGAGTTAATAAATTTTTTAGAGAGTTAATAAATCTATATTTTTTTAGTTAATCTAAAATGGTTTATTTACTGTTCTCATACTGTAGTTACCTCAAAACCAGACGTTTCTGTGACTCGGCAGTATGTTTGTCTTTCACATGAAAGGCTGGCAGGATGGTGATAGGGATGCCACTTCCCATGTGAAAAGCCCTAACCTTGTCAGATTGTCTTAATCCATAGCAAAAATTTATAGTTTTGGATGTATAATTAATTTCCCCGGATTAATTTAAAAATTATAATAAAAATCGCCCAATGAGAGAAAAAAATGTAACCCCATGTATAGACCACACCCGAGTATTAGCCACAGAGCTGCCAACAGTTAGCAAAATCAATGTATTAACCACGGTTAATAGCTGGGAAATTATGGTAATCCCTCCAAATGGGGGAGGCTGAAGGAATCAAATATACAAGAGTAAAGTGCACGCGCACACACACACACTAAACTACGCCCAAAAAGTAAGAACATTTGTGATCATGTTGGGTGTGCTGTTCGTGCCAGAGTGACCAACACAACCACATTGGCTGATTTGGACAAATGCTGGTTGAAGAATGGGATGCCATCCCACAGCAGTGTGACCAGCATGCGGAGGAAGTCTCAGGCTGTTGTGGCTGTGTATGGTGCTTACACTACTACGCTACTGACACTCCTGTTAAATCCTATTAAATGAATTAATATATTCTTACATTGCCAATATGTCTTGTTTCTTCAAACTTCAATAATCCAATCTACCAAACAAGAGTCATCAGCATAGAAAAGATGTTTGGCATATTGTCATAAAAGGTTTGGCAAATTGTTCATGGGCACAACCCACATGATCAGCTCTGCTGCTCATCCCACAAATGTAAAATTTTGCATCTATAAAGGGAAATTATCTGGCATTCCAATGGTATAAAATGCATTGCCAAGAAGCATGGTTAAAACAAAGAAATAATCTACCAAACATGCATGTCTACTTTCTGTGTTATGTTTATTACAACACAAGGGAGACTAGAGTGTGTGTGTGGTCATGGTGTATTTGTATTACTGTTTAGGGTTGGAGAAGCTTTTGGTTCACCTGCCTGCCTGAGTAAACACAATGGGAAGTCCCTTCATGCAATGCTCAGCATTCGTACAAAGCACTTTAGACTGGTTGGCATTTACCCAAATTTAGGTTGTACTGTTTTTCATTAACTATAATTTTGTCAAACTGTTATTGAGATCACAGGGATCTTAGTTTGTGTATATTTGTCACTCTTCACTGGAGGGAATGTGATTGTGCATCCTTATAGACAGTGGCATTTTCCTCTATTCAGATAACAATGTATATATTTCTATCTACAACTGAGTGAGTCTTTAGCCAGCTGTCAGTTCAGAACTGCCACTATGACTCAACTGTACTTTTCAATATAAACACGTGCCACCTGAGAGCTGAGGTACACTGTGCATGGTTCTTTGTGATAAGACAATGGAACTCATGGGAGATGTTACCACTACTCAACTGTAAAACTCCTTGGTTTTTACCTCCTATTATGGTACATTTAGATTCTGTGTTACCTAAAAATGTTTTAATTTAAAAAGTATGATTTTCATTAATATGTATTTATAACAGCAGTAATATGTATTGACTTTTTATTGACATTGTCCAATGAAGATAGTAATACTGTATGTGCCTTACAGTAAAATCAATAAAAACTTAATTTTCAACAATCTTGTCTGGCCCTGTCGATTGAAAAGTCAGTTTGAGAGGATCCGCAACATATAGATGCTTTAGAGTGCAAATTAAAAATTTCAATTAACGTTGCTTGCCTATGCCCTCGTCGTAATTTCCCTCTCTAACGGAAGGCAGCGATGATGATTAAAATCAGTGCATTAGCTGAGAACATCTGTCGCTAACTATCATATAAATGTGCTCTACTGTGTGGTGTTTCTATGTTCCCACAGGCTAAAGTTTTTTCAGCATTGGAGAGATAGGAGGAAACTCTTAAGTGTTGTTTGGTACCATCTACAGCACTGATCTAAGCCCCAAGCCTGGAGTGGCATTTAAATACCAGCTCCAAAAGAGCAGCAAATCAAATGACAGGGATTCAGATTAAGACACACGCACACACACACACACATACACATCTGCTGCCATATTAATACACAAGAGACATACAGACATGCGCGCACACACACATTGCTCTATTTATGCACGTATACAGCAGAGATGTTAGCTGGCAGCTCTCTACTTAATATAATCTAAAAATAGCAGTTGCATACACGCTGAAAAATTGATAATCGTTATGGTAAAACAATCAATATATAGGATAATCATTGACATTTATGTATATCCGTGTTTGTGCGTCCACAGTAGTGTGTATTATCGGTGTAACAAGCACATCCGTGGTATAATCATAACGTTATAGTCATAACGATTATTAGTATATATTTAATTTTTTGACCAGATCGTGTTCGAGCTGCAAGGCACTACTTAGTCTCTCTTATGTTTCTCCCTCTCCCTCTCCCTCCCTTCATAAAGGCACCATTTCTTTCTTTTGTGTAGTTGTGTTTATCATCCCTTCCCTGCTGGATATCCTCTGTGCTGATTTCTCCTACTGTGGGGTCAGCAGTAACATACAGAGACAGGGAGGTAAACTGTAATCTGGGCTACAGCCCCATGCCACATCTTTGCCCTCTTTCCCACTGTGAATGCAGGCATGCATCAAGACGTTTGTGTTCCTGTGTGTACCGGAGAGGTTATAATGCACATTGTGTAGAAATACTCCCACGGGTTTTATGTTTCATGCTGCGTATGTGTGTACACGCGCCAGAGGGATTAGCTGGTGTAGGACAGGCTAAACAGCGGAGCAGTGAGTCTTCAGTGGTCTCCAGCTCTGTGATCTCCTGGGGTTTGGCTGTAGAGGAAGGCAGGAGGGGGGCTGATCAAAGACGGGACAGAGTGACACTGGCAGCAGCGTGTGACTAGCACAAGGCAAGGGATGAGGCTGCGTTTTGCAACTACACACCTGCAGCCAACATCAGCACACACAAACACAGACTGTATAGACACACACGATATTCTACTGTTACATGCGCATGAATGTATGGGTATATATGTCCATGTATTTACATGCACAAGGCCCATCAAACACTCACAGGCATGCTCACTCAACACTCGCATGCTAGAAATGCCCTGGTAGACTTCACCTTCAGATCACGTGGCAGTGTTTGTCTTTCTGTCAAGCCTCTTCTTAATGCCGTGGAGAGCTGTTTACAGTTTGAAGGACTGCCGCAGTGATACTGAACAGAGCTAACTGTGCTGATGACAACATGTTGTGTCAGCATTAGTCAAGACATCCTGGCTATAAGGCTTTTTGCCTTTCACTCATTTGTGCGCCCGGCACAATTAAATGACAACGGGGGAAGGGAGAAGAAATGTCCCCAAAACTATTAATCAAAAATCTAATAAATGAATACACACAATTTGTTTTCTTGAGTAAATAAATATAAAAATATACTTGTCATGTGTTTCGCTATCCTTTATAAGAAGCCATCATAGCCGTAAATATAATGGCAAAAAGAAGCCGGTGTGTCGCCAATCAGGCGTGTGCTGAGCTCATTCTGTGCTTTATGCAGATGCTGCTTAGAGATGTAGGAATATTAGCAGTATTTCACTGCCACTGAACTTTGCATGGCAGTGCTGTGATTGGCAGTGCAGTTATGAATAAATATGCATAAGCAGTTGTGTACAGGAACTGGGGGTCAGACAGAGAGGATGGATGGATGAATGCACAACCTCTTCAGCGGTATGGATGATTAGGATGACGATTCAGTGGGTTTTCTGACTTTGATGCTGTAAGGGATATTTACATCAGCCCTGTGTAGCCCTGCTCCCATACAGCTACAGTATCTATGCTATAAATGAACGGGGATGAGACAATCGGTTGTGATGACAACTGACGACCTTATGCATAGTGTTCACCACTAGCAGGAATGTGGAACTTTTCTACTGGTTTTAGCAAAAATGTGTGTGAGAGATTCATACATGCCTAGATATCTGATTTGTGCACAGCTGAATATGCATATTCGTGTTTATATTTCTCTTCTTTGGTTTTATGAAACTGTCTAAGCCAGTGGTCCCCAATCCTGGTCCTAGAGGGTCGCTGCCATGCATATTTTAGACGTCTCCCTGCTCCAACACACCTGATTCTAATTGTTATAATGACCCATTGATTTGAATCAGCTGTGTTGGAGCAGGGCGGCGGCCCTCTAGGACCAGGATTGAGGAACGCTGGTATAAGCTGTCTCTTAGACAGACATCCGATATGTTCAGACAGGGAGAAATCCCGATTCATCGGCATGCACAAACAAGCGTATTATTTAAATATACAGTATACAGTATGCGCACATACACTCATGTCCACACCACACAGAGTCCCCGGGAGTTGTGGCACTTAATGAGCAGAGTCGGGGGTTGATGGGGACAGTCAGTGTGTAGGAAGCCATCACACAGTGTTAACATTAGCACCGGGGTGGAGCGGATCCCTGACTTCCTCAGAGCCAACACCAGCTCATTAGTCAAGTAGAGCAGGGCAGTCACACCTCGACACACACACTAATTCCCATCGTCTCTTTCTTAGGCCGGTGCCCTTTGTCGGTCTTTCCAACATGTTTGACTTTATGTATGTCATTACCCCTGATTCCCATATGTGTCTCGTCTCAGTGCTTCTGCAAAAACACAAAATACTGTTTGTATTTGGATTAAAAATAAAATCATATTTGCCTGAGATGGAAAACTAAAAAGAATGACAACTTCTCATATAGAACTGGATGCTTTTGCATTAAGGCCTTGAGCAACACAATATATTTTGATACTGCGCTCTTTCAGTCTCTCTTGTGAATGCACTGTAACAAAAGAGACCATGTGATGTGTGAAGAGACATTCACAGTACGTATTGTTGGCGCCCTATTTCTCCTTCCCTCGAGCTTACTGTAATGTGTCCTCTGCTCAGTTCTAATGGATAGCAAATACATACTGCATTGCGAAGACAGCATACCACCAAAGAGTATCTAGCTAGCCAGCCAGTGAAGTTGTTAATGGACTACCTCAGTGGGGAAATGGCCCTGTCTCATGCACTCCTCTTTCATTCTCCAGGCTCCAGTTCGTCTCTGCTGCTTTCTGTCCATCTTTCTCTCTTGTCTCTCTGGTCTCTCTACCCTCAATCTATCTCTGACACCCTCGCTCCCAGTGACTTTGTACTGGCTAATCCCTATAGGAGTTAATTATAGACTGCAGGTCTGATGGCATGAGGTAATTATAGAGCTCCACAGAGAATTCACTGGGCGCTTGCACCTATGCATTCTCCATTTCCTATACGGTACCTCCCCGTCCCACGGACACATGCCCCCACAAGCCTCACCCTCTCCTCTATGATATTTCTACTCTATATTCCCCAGTCTGCAGGCACCATGACAAAGTTGAATAAAATCTCCCAGACACTAAAGGTCAGTATCCACCTTCGCCCTAGAGAGCTTGGTGCATACAGCTGATACACGTAACGCATGTGGTTAAGCTTGCAATGTGATATAGGAATAATACTGATGCCAACAGGCCACCGTGAATCTCTAGAGGATTTAACAAAGCCACTGGAGACATACAGTGTAAAGGTCACTAAGTGATAGTATATTGAGGCGTCATAATATCAGATTTCACCAATCACATTCTGATAACCTCTTTAAAGCGTGTTCAAGGGCACTTGGAAGCATGCTGGCCTGCATTGTTCTTGTCACCTCTGTACGTGTTTTGTTCAATATGTATTTACTTACACATTTGAGGGGTAAACCATTTGCACGTAAAAAAATAGCATCAATTTATTCCAGGCTTGTTCTGATTTGGTATATAGCTAATAAGTCGGGTCCTGTTATTATGCAGGGAGTACATGTTCTGGGCTGCAACAATAATGCTTCATGGTTATGCATAATGTTCCTGCTAGGCTACCTGATATACGTTTGATGACTGCATTCCAGTTTACAAATGTATTTTTTGGCCGAAACGCTGCAATACAGTATTTGCCGTTAAGATGTCAAATGTGGTTGTAGGAGAAAAGACACAGTTGCTATGTGAAAACACAGCCTTGTTCAGAAAAATACAAATATAGTCCTTGTGTCCCATAGCCCAAACAATCGCATTTGATTTAGATAAACCGTGATCAGTTCACACTATCTGATACGTGCCACATTTAACAGGTAATGTGTACAGCAAAACCAAAAATATCGGATGTGAGCATCAGAATTGAGCATTAAGGATGGTCTATTGGTCTGGGTGTTGGACTCCCAGCCGGAAGGTTGTGGGTTCCAACCCTGGTGTTGACCTTCTTGTAAGCATCCTTGAGCAAGATGACCAACCACTGGTTTGCACCTGGCATGGCAGGTGTATGAATGTGTGTGTGAATGGGTGAATATGAGGCAAAATACTGTGAAAGTGCTATATAAATACAGTCCATTTACCATCTTCCTTTAAAAAATGAAAATGGCTAAGATCCACTGGTTATCTTGATTCTGTAAGGTTGTGATTTTGAAACACTGCCAAATCAAGTTCTTATTTTGGTGAGCCCAAAATATCTGTATCTAGATGCTATCCATTCAAGCAGTGTATTGCTTTAACAAATGTGTGAATGCTTGATTGTGATTTGCACATGTTTTTATCCTGGTATACCTGGGTTAAATGTGCTGTATTTTCCCTTTCCCTGAAGGCAGAAGTTTAAAAAGTGATGTTCAATGTGAAAACTGATTTTCAGAGAGAGAGCGGGGGGGGGGGGGGTAATTCAACCAAAAGTGAGTTGAACTGACACACCACACTTTTTAAGACTTGCGTTTATGCTCTTTGGGCACCTGCACATTTCTAGAGGTCTGCTTACACGCTTTAGAACAAAATTCGAGACTCATTTACAATGACAGGCCTTGCAGAAATCTGTCTGTGTATTATACAAAATGTTCTTCTTAGGGGGCTGGAGCTGCAATACAGAAGTGCTGAAGTGGTCTTGCACCATGGCTATGGGCAGGCATAACACAGTACTCTAAAATGTCACCTTACACAAGAGTTGCCATCAGTTAATCAACTTTAGCAGTTTTATTTTATTGACCTTTATAGTTAAAGCAATTAAAATGATTAAGGTAAGATATATTCCTCTGTACCTCATACAGCAGTATTCCAATTAATCGTTCATCATTTCTTGACACCCCTTGCAGTAACAGCTTGCTGTGTGTTCTCCGGTACATTACAGGTGTCTGAGTAGCTAAATGTGCGCATTGTCCTTCACCAAGGAGGTTATGTTTTCATCCCAGTGTTTGTCTGTAAGCAGTACATTTCACATAGTTAGAGATGATTCACATGACATTTAGTGGAAAGGTCAGCCATGAGCCAAGGACTGATCTTGGATGTTTTAAAGAAATCTTTTTCATAGAGAATATGTTAAGATCGTTAGTGATATATCTGTATTCCTTTCCTTTCCATTAAAATTAGCATGTGTTAATTGAAACATACAGTAGCGCACCGCGTCATCTTGAACAGTTCAAGATTGACGCAATGCGTGCATGTTGGCACCGTAAATGAGGGAGATTAATCAACACAGTAATCTAGTGCATCCTTCTGGTTTGTCAGTAAATTTACTACTTTGAATGTATCCTCTGTATGAAATATGTTATGTAAATAATGTCACCTTGCCTTGAGTGCAAGTCATTCAATCATTGCTTTTATTGCTGAAGTGTACCCGAATGCTGAAAACTGCTATTTTTACTCCAAACATGTCTACCTCTTGACGTTGTGACTGGCTGCTTCTCACTGTTCACGTAAGGAGGGTGCCTCTAGGGCAGGCAGTGAAATTTTGGCAAAAGGAACAGCTCTTGCCAAGTATGAATTGGTTCCCTTCATTTGTACCAGAGCGGCATCATATTGTTTGCGAACATACATCCCTATATCTCACAAAACGCACATACATTCTATCACTCTTTCACCGCCAACCATTTTGTGTCTCTCTTCCTTAACGTCCCCCACCTCCCTGTCACCCCACAGGCCAGCTTTAGGGGGAATCCCTCTATAATTCTCATTATGGTGGAGTCAGGCGTTGTGTTGAAGCGACAGAGTAGCTTAGCTGTCTTAGCAGCTGTATTCCAAACTGGCTTTACTGTTTCTCCCTCAGGGTGGTCCTGTTCCAAACTGAGGCTTTGGCTTGTACACCACTAGTAATACCACCCACAGGCCAATGCTGGCCTGTCAGTGACGATAACTGAGCAGGTCTATTTTGGTTACCGCCCTGCTGTCAGGGAATATGGAAGATAGGCCTATATTAATTTAGAGGAAATACTTTATGGTGCAGACTGTGGGAAAATAGATTTCTTATGACAATGTCACAATTTTTTTTACAGCTAGCTGTGTTTTATAGCTAGATTTATCCTTACAGTTGTAATTTGTTCATGCTAACTATCCATTAATTGTGTATCATTGTTTAATTAGTACCTTCATTAACTGACATTCTTATTTGTAATGTTTCGTGATCCCCGTCCGGTGTTAGTCTCGTCACTTCATGTGTTTACCTTGTATATCAAGCCTGTTTGCCCGTCACTCCCTGCCCAGCGTTTCCCAGTCTCGTTAATTCCACCCGTGTCTGTGTAATCACGTCTAATGTGCTGCACCTGTTCCTCGTTGTTGTTAGCCTATGGTCTGTCTTCATGTCTCGTCTACCTGTGTATTTAG
>JAOEGT010066100.1:0-16833 GCA_025447795.1 Speoplatyrhinus poulsoni
TATATATATATATATATATATATATATATAGCGCCGCGGAAAGAATTAAGAGACCAATGCAGCATTTTCTCAGATTTTTTACTGTTAATACATTGTTATTTTTTACTTGTATGTAATATATGTATTTTTAGATCTACATTTATATAATGTTTCTATGTGATATGTTTTACATTTACAGTGTATTTATACTGTTTTTAAACTGCAGTGGCAAATTCTTTCCGTGGCTGTATATGTTTGTCAAATTCAGCAAATCTCATAGTCTGCAGTTTTGTTTGCATGTGCTGAGGGGAAACCTGTGGTAGCCTACTTCTACACAGCCCTGGCTCTGTAAACAACAAAGTGGTGCAGACCGCACCACAACATCCGAGCCTTGGCCATGAGTGTCCAATATGGAGAGTAAAACTGAGGAAGCACCCTATGGCATTGAAGGGAGAGGTGTTTTTGTTTTGCTGTTCATATCAAATCAATAAGCTTTCTCCCTCTTACTTGACATTTAATTCAGTGTGAAAATGTAAAACTTCATTTAAAATATTTTTCAATGTTCATGAAATATAGCTTCCAAGATTAATGCAAATATACAGTTGGCTACTGTATACGCCTCTCCTAGTTGTAGGGGATGTGCACAGCTACCTTTCAGAGCCTCGTTGATGTAGTTGGACAGGTAATAGACTCTCAGGCTGTCTGTGAAGCGGGTTTGGTCCTCTTGGACTCCACTGGCCATCACATAGACAGGCACGTCACTGTAGTGTTCCTTCACCTTACACAGCAGATTAGCATGTTACATATCAAAGTTAGAACACCTACGGTGTGTCTTTTGTCTGGCTGACCTGAAGGCAAATGGTATTGTGTCTGCTTCCAGAACAGAAGGCTGTGTTTTACGTTCAAACATTTGACTTCCACACTCAATTGTATTAGCTACAGCTACTGTATACTGTGATGCTCTAATACCGCATGTTACTCTTTATTAACACTGGCTTTGCCAGCTCTGCCTTGTGGTTCTAGATGTGTGTTTAAAAGGTAGTTTAATAGTCCGATAGAAAATCACTGTCAAACATTGATGTGATTAGATGCAAATGTAGACAGAAAGCCTGCATGGCACGTGATCACATCTAACAGCTGACTAGGTTCATCCTCCTGATAAGGGTGAGCACACACAGATGAAGGAAAACAAATGACCGGAATTAGTGCTGAAGGTACACTCCACCATTTTATATATCAGGACTTTCCCTTGTGGTTCCATCTGTTCCGTTTGACCTTTTGAGAGCTGTGACGGTCACTCCTCTATACCTCCCCTATGTGTATTTCAAACTGGGGAGGACCTTTAGGATTCTGAGGGCGCTAGAATATAATAGAGGAATGTATCTACAATACAAGGTCGGTTGTGTGTGTTTCTCTTTCTGTACCTCCCCATTTGTGCAAATAAAACACTTAGAGCAGAAGTCTTTAACCCTGGTCGTGGGGACCCACTGTCTGCATGTGTTAGATGTCTCCCTGCTCCAACACACCTGATTCTAATGAATGGGTCGTCATATAGCTCTGCAGAAGACCCATTCATGTAAATCAGGTGTGTTGGAGCAGGGAGACATCTAAAACATGCAGACAGTGGGTCCCCACGACCAGGGTTAAAGACCTCTGACGTAGAGGACAGTCACACAGGTCAAAGACTAAACTGCACAATATTTAAACCCTGCATGACTTATCAGGTTATGTCTCTACCACCTGCCAAACAAACCCAACATGTCCTTCAGATGTCCTTCAGGCGTTGTCATGTGCTCACCCAGCTGAGGGCCTTCCGGAGGCCCCACGGCACCACAGGCCTAGGAGACATTATCCAAGTGGTGTCCACCATGTGCTGCACCTCTAGCGTGGCTGTGTAGGGGTGCCTGCAGGTGTGCACAGCGGCCTGATCACAACACCATACAAGATGCATAAGCCCTACCTAACCAACATATATACAGCTCTGTGGAAAAATAAGAGACCAGTGCAGCAGTTTAAAGGCTCTTCTGATACAGATATATGATCAGATATGAGATGTATTACAGTCCTTCCAATATATCAGTGGAGCTCTAATTTGCATTAAAGACTCTAAATGGTAGAAAGACTGATACATTAATACTACATATTACTTTTACAGCTGCAGTACACAGCTTACACACAACATAGTGCAGGCTTCCAAAAGTCTCCTGTGTCTCCTGTGTAAATACTGGGAGGAATTGTGGTGTCTTACGAGTCTTCCTTGGCGTGGGTCACCAGCTCGGTACTGAAGTGACTGATGGCAAAGAAATCATAGGTCCCCTTCACCAGGCGCCTGTCCTCATCATTGAACACTGGCAGGCTGTGGAAACAAGAGCCAAGTGCTATTTTACATATTATATGACACGCAAACACTGGAGAATATATACAGTATATACAGTATATACAGTATATGGTATTTAACCATATGCATATTGGTAAACAACATCTAAATATAATACTTAGAATGAAAATATAAACTAAGTAGGGCTGCTCGATTATGGAAAAAATTATAATCATGATTATTTAACACGATTAGTCCTTGACTTTGAAAAGATGTTGCATGTTATGCACCTAAAATCTTAAAAACAAATCCACAGTGAAAACACCTTTGACTGTGAAATGTCCCTTAATACTTTTCACGTGGATCTTTCACCCTGCGAGGCGAGGGGCATAATTCAAAAGTGAGCCTGTCATTCAGAACACAAGACAAAATAAGTTTACTTGCAAAACGTACTGTGCAAAATAATAGTTTTTATCTCAATTATATTGTTTTTGTAATTGTTAGGAGCCAAAATAGAAATCATGATTCAAATTAGAATAATTGCACAGCCCTAAAACCAAAGGGATTGTGTAAATATTTATCAAAACCATCCCATGGCTCTATAAAAAGCCTTTAGGGGTCTGGGGGTTCTGGTCAGCCCCCAGATAGAGCAGCATGGTGGAAGTGAGCCTCAATAAGGCGTGTGGTCAAAGAGAAAGAGTCCTACTCTGGGGCGTTGTTCTGACGGAGCCAGCGCTTCATGCCCAGTGGGTAGTCCCCCCGGCCAAAGACGGGCTCTGCAAACCAGCCCACGCGGAAGTCCAGCACTCTCTGAGCCGCTTCCACGTCCTCGCGCCGAAAGGACAAAGCCGGCTCCACCCAGTCCATATGTAGAGCTAGGGACACCTGGAACACATTGGGTAGCACAGCCAACCGGTAAAGGTACCCTCCTCAATGTGTGTACAGCAAGGTGAACCTGAATGCTTCCTCTCTACTTCTGTCCATAAAGCACTGCTATTCTCACACCCATCTCTACACATTGAAAGCAGGGCAACACTATAACAGAATCAGGCAGTGTTTCGCATCCCTGGTCCTGGGAAACCCCCTGTCCTGCATGTTTCACATGAATGGTTGTTATCAGTCTCTGCAGAAGACTGATAACAACCCATTGAATTGAGTGAGGTGTGTATATATCATGCCTAGTCCACATACACTGTTTAAAAACAAAACAAAGAAAAACATTTTGGCCTTTCATCCAAACAGTGTATACGATCACTAAAGACCTTCCAGGGTGAAGATATTTAAAGCAGAGTTTTTTGGCTTGTAACGTCAGCTTGTGTGCCGTTATCTCCTCTGTTTGTTTGACATGATCTCACATTGGCTATGTTTACATGCACACTATTCCACTATTATTCCAACTATGCGTTATTCTGAATGTGATAGGTGTCATGTAAAGGGCATATTCCGTTTGGATGTTCCGAAATAGGCTTTTTTCCTTAATATAGCATTTTCCAATTAAGACACTGGGATCTGCATATATTATTCAGGTTATAGGAACATGTATACAGCGGATTCAGAATATAAGTCTCAACTGGGGTTTTACTGCATTGGGTATCTTGCCTGTTTATGGTAAGAAATGTGCAGAAACCTTTGAAAAATATCATATTTTTATGCATTTTTAAGAGACTCCAGCTGTTCCAATTTCCCATATCTTATATTAGAACAGTAAAGCAGTTTGATAAGTAGGGACGTTCCTCTGTAGGTCTAGTAAGTTATTTAAAGGGCATAACTTTAAGATGTATAATTCAGATGCATGTAAACTACCATGTCAGTGGAATAATAATTTTAAGCAAACATGTAAACAGCTTAGTAGGAATATGATCATTTTTGGAATAAGGGCAAAAACCGGAAAATTGTATGTATGTAAACGTAGCCATTGTGTGGATGGATTTTCGTTTTTAAACAGTGCTGTATGGGTGAGATAGCAGGAAAATCCCAGTTTTAAAATGTGTCTGCGTATGTGTGAACTAGGCATAAAACATGCTTGGCAGCGGGACCCGGAACCAGGGTTGGGAAACACAGCTTTACGGTGACATTACATACAAAGTGGTTGCTTTATTCTAACATGCTAGTTCCAGTGCAAGATTTATTGCCCACTAGGGGGTGATGTCTCCACTCACCTGCCCTCCCTGGGCATGTCTGAACTGGTGGTGGTAGGCGTGCCAGGCCAGTGCGTGTGCCCGCAGCATCTGATGCCCCTCCTGGTAGCCCACAGCTTCATGGTTGGGCTCGCTCAGGGTGAGCCACAGCTTCACGTAAGCGCCCAGCTCCCTGAAACACAGCCTGGCGTAGTCTGCAAACGCCTCCGGGGTGTCCCTGGGCCACGCAAGGACAGACAGTGCTTGAAATGATAGCACACTGCACACTGCACACTGCGTAGCATATCAAGCAACAGATGTTTGTTTTGGTGTTTTTAATACGATGCTATAGCCACAGTTCAGTACAAAAGGTACTTGCTTGCTTAAACACATCCCTCGTTCAAACTCTACCAATCAAATGCCCAGTCCACACACACAGATATATTTTTAAACAAGGATATTCCTTATTTCCTTAAGAAAATTCTGTCCATGCAGCACTGTTTTAAAAATCTCCATCAACATGCAAACGCAAAACACCGCATGTAAACAAAGGATATAATGGCGCACAAGCTGACGTTAGAAGCCTAAAACCCTGTCTACACGTGAACACTAAATACAGTTTCTAAATATCTTCACCCTGGAAGGAGCTTTGCTTAAACTCCGTCTTTAGTGATTATATACACTGTTTGCATGTGGATGACAGACAGGGTAAGCTAGGTTTTTCAAAATAGCCATGTACGTGTGGACTAGGCAAAGGTTACACACATCCTCGCGAGACAATGCCAAACCACAGCAGTAAAAGGAAATGAAATGCATGGTCATAGTGCACACTTAACTCTGCAGAGTTCTTAACGATCCACCTTGTCATGGTCTTTGACCTATTAGCAAATGCATTTAGTAACAAGTATGTACTAGTAACTAGTAACTAAATGCTGTATGTCCATCAAGCTATCTTCAACAGCTTATTTATTTGGGTCACGGGGGCAGCATCTCCAGCAGGGAACCCCAAACTTCTCTTTCCAGAACCACATTATCCAGCTCTGACTGGGGGATCCCGAGGCATTCCCAGGTCAATGTGGAGATAAAATCTCTCCACCTAGTCCTGGGTCTTTCCCGAGGCCTCCTCCCAGCTGGATGTGCCTGGAACACCTCCCTAGGGGGTGCCCAGGGAGCATCCTTACCAGATGCCCGTACAACCTCAACTGGCTCCTTTCGACGCAGTGGAACAGTGGCTCTACTCACGGACGGCCGAGCTACTCACCCGATCTCGACACCCGCTACCCTCCTGAGCAAACCCCTTTCTGCCGCTTGTACCCGTGATCTCATTCTTTCAGTCATGACCCACCCTTCATGACCATAGGTGAGGTTAGGAACAAAAATTTCCCGGAAGATCGAGAGCTTTGCCTTCCGGCTCAGCTCTCTTTTCGTCACAGCGGTGCGAATGCTGTAAGTATCAATGTAAACTTTAATGGCGTGCGTGTGTTTCTGCTTAGTTGCTGGGTGGTGGGCGGGGCTTGTCTGACCTGTGGAGCCACCTGCTGGCCGTGTTCAGCATGCGCGGCAGGCTGCTGCGTTGGCGCATGTGGTGCCACAGGGTCACCACGGGGGTCACGTTGGCCCGGAGCAGTAGGCGGGCGAAGCAGCGGTAGTAGCCCATCAGGGTGGTGTTGGGGTGGGCCGCGTCCCCCGACGGAACCAGGGCCGACCAGTTCAGAGCGAAGTGGTAGTGGCTGACCCCCACCTGGGTGATGTCTTCAACCTGGGAGTGGACAGAGGGGGAGAGAGAGAGGGAGGGGAGAGAGAGAGAGAGAGAGTGGGTGTTAAGTTCCTCACAATGAATATTGAATATATATTCAACTAATATTAAATATATAAATTCAGGATATACATTGCTTAATTTGTGTCTGGAATGTCTCTTGTAACATATTATACAATTATACAGTGTGATTGTGTATGCCATTAGCAATGATTTGTGAAGATATTGGAACAGTGTTCCGTAATAAAGTAGGTTATTCAAATGTGTTAAATTAAAGGAACATTCCTTGATTTGTGTTGTAAACATCAAGCAACATTAGGTCCTATTTGGCAGACGTTACTACAGATGTATGTGGAGCTGTTTTGCCTCCTGTTCTATCCCCTTCCAGCTAGTCTGGCCCTGCATCACAGAGGGATTGGTAAACTGAATGAAATGTACACCTGTGTTTATGATCAAGTGGCCCAACATGCCATTTGTCATTACTGTTTATATTTTGAACACACAAATAGTGGTTTCAAACACAAGAGTATCTCCAATTTGGTATATTTTATTTGTGGCGGTAATCACATCAGTAACTGTGCTAATATTGCAGACAGTTACCAAGAACTGCACTGCACTATAATATATTTAGAAGACGTGGGCAAATAGATGATTGACAGACAGCTGACACCTGTTGTCGGATGGCGGCATAGTCACCACAGTGCGGGGTTCTTCGAAAGGGCTGTGTGCTAAAGCCCTCCAACCTCTTCAGCTCGCCAGTGCTGGAGACGTTCCAGAGATAAACGCCAGGGTCTGCAAACTGTGTGGGCGTGGTCTCCACCTTAGATAAAACTCACAAATGTTGCTATTTACCTGACAAATGCGCACAATGGCCAAATCGGCCAAATCGATACAAACCCTGAGTTGTTGAGCTAAGCAAGCAGAGGCCATGACGGTTTGTGTGGTTTATGATTAAGAAGATTCATAGCAACTGGACTTTCACCGTGAAAACAGAGAAAATGACCAGAGCCTAAATACAGAGTATAGTATTATAAATAAAGTTATTTACAATTGTTAGCATTCAGTAAAGGATATAACATTATTAAGCTAGTACTGTCCTGAAATTAATTATCAAATTATCAAACTTTACATTTTTACTGGGAAGTACATAATTAATGAATGTCCAAAATGGTGTTAACTGGAAATACATTTAAGGTTCATCTGTACTTTGTACCAAACTATGGTAACACAATAGAACACTTTTCCAGTCATCCAATACTCGTGGGTTATGATCACTTAGGTCACTTATCAAGTTAATACATGGTTAATATGTTTCCATGGGTATGAAAATAATATAGCACTAGGAAGCTTGGTTGCTGTGTTCATCACTTTAACACACACACACACACATACACACACACACACACACACACGCACACACACACGCACACACACACACACACGCATACCTGTATGGAGTTTGCAGATACACCCCATGCAAAATCACATGGAAAGACCCCCTGCGCTGGTTTGTTCTCTGGAAGCTCAGGGAATCCATTCCTCTGGATCAGCTGCCTAAAAACCATAAAACGTCCAGATTTTTTACAGAAACGCTAATTAATGTGCACTGTTCCTGTAGACACACACAAAACAACAACTGGCATTTGGTTTGCCTGGATGTGGCAAGTTTTCAAACATATTTAAGCTTGCTAGGTTTTACAGTATTATATAGAATATCTATTGCATTTGATGACGTGGGAGAGGGGGGGAGGAGGGGCAGACCTATAGAAGATGGCTGACGTCTTTGGTTCCCTCTTCATGTCTGGAGTGTTGAAGTCCACGTAGAACAGGCCCCGCCGAATGCCATACTCCCTGTACCACTCAAAGCCGTCCATCAGGGACCAGGCCGTGTAGCCAATCACGTTCACGTCATCTATCCTGATGGCTGGAATCAGATGGAATCAAATGTTATACTGTATTGCTTATTATGTGCTTAATAGTGGAAGCACATTTGTTATGTGTGGTGTGTGAAATATATTATGTCAATTTAAACTAGAAGAAACGTTTATTTATATAGCACTTTAAAAACACATGAAGTAGTCACAAAGTGCTGTGCAGAAAAACATATATAGGCTCAAGTAACAACGCAATACAAAATATATACACTTATACACACGCTATACAAAAACAGATGGTAGATAGTAAGGTGTAGATGGGATAATTTGTTTATGTAGACTGTTACTGACCTTTCAGTGCCTCCACAATGAATCTCTTGAGGTAGTACATGTGTTTGGGGTCCTCTGTTTTAGTGTTACCCATAACATACCTGGCATATTAATGAAGAACATAGAGAAGAACATATAAATGCACACCATGCATGCAGCCCATTAACTCTAATTCACTTTCCATTTGGCTTCATCCAATAGCTACACCCCTGTCCACCCACACAAATGCTACTGAGTAGGCCCTTTTGACTGACATCTTCCTGATACTCCACTGTCAGTGATTGTTGCACCTTAAGGAGGGACTGACTTCTTTGTGAACTTTTTCAACTGTTCATGTATTATAAAAATGTTTAGACCAACTTCTCAAACATCATGGAGTGGAGTGGAGTTTATTATGAGGTTGTTAAATTAGACATGGGGTATTCTGACTGGGATATTATTAAGATTATTAATGTAAACAGCTCTTGTCATTAAGTTTATTAGGCTTTAATGTTTATTACAGTTGAACTACCTAACATTTCCACATTCAACAATGATAAGCAACCATTGTATATGAAAAGGGTGTCTTTCATTAGCCACTTAACTTAATTATTGGTTGCCACTACCAAGTCTGCCGTTTTTAAAGACAAAGCCAATGAGAATTCTGAAATCAGTAGCTGGACTAGCTCAGTACAAGAGAGCTGAATGCTGGATTCAAGTGCCCAGCATCTCAGCCTGACATTAGTGAAGTGAAATCAAAACATACCATTAAAGAGCCAAAATGATGTTCAATAGCATAGGGTTGGGTTGAATTGCATAATTGGACACCCATTCCTGATGAAGAGCTCTAAAGATATTATAGGACTGTTATGGGAGAATTATGGGAGATTTATGGGAGAATCAGGGTGATGTCAGTCACCCTGTGTGGACACACCAAGTCAGAGGTCTGAACATAAACTCAAAAGCCTATACCAGCCGCTCTGCACCACGAAGATGGCCGGCCAGTCATACTCAGTGCTGACCCAGTACAGCAGCATGCGGAGGTCCAGATCCTCCTGTTGCCCAAACTTCAGGCTGTCGTTGACCAGCTGGAAACTCAGCATGGCGCCATGGGAGAGAGCGAAGAAGTCTGCCGTGCCCCTCACCCGCGCCCTCTCCTCCTCGGTGAACGAGGGCAGCCGGGAGCCCAGCCTCGCTCGCATGCAAGGCGGGTAGCGCCCGTCGGTGAACAGCGGGCGTGCGAACCAGCCCAGCACGTGGTCCAGCGAGCACTGGCAGTCCCGGAGGCTCTGGCGGCGTCCGATCGTGGCGGGCTTGACCCAGTGGGAAGCCAGCGCCATGGACAACTTGCCCCGCTGTCGAGGGCGGTAGCGCCCGTCGTAGAGGTGCCACACTTCAGCGTGAGCCTCGCAGGGATGAAGGGGATGTATGGAGTAATCGAGAGAAAGCGACGATGAAGAGGAAAACGTAAGGAATTAGAATGTGGATGGTAGGCGGAGGGATAAAACGGAGAGAAGGAAAATGTCGTTAATATAAAAAGATGGGCAAATGTTCTGATTTATTACGAGTGAAATATAGTCTAAATAGTCTAATGGCTCAACTGATCAAACAAAAACTGTCACCGCTCTTACTTTAAGTAGGTTGTGTCCAACAACGTAAGGGAGATCGGGGTCTGTCTTTATCCCGGGCGCCATCGTGCCCGTGCCATAGCCGTGCCAGGCCACCACAAACGGGTTGTCTATAGTGATCCAGTATCTAACGTCGTCGCCAAACTCGCAGAAACAAAAATCCGCGTAGTCTTTAAAAAGTTCCACTAGTGCCGGGTTGGCCCAGCCGCCGAAAAGCTTCTGCAGGTTCTCGGGTAGGTCCCAGTGGTACAGCGTGACCACGGGCTCCACGCGGATCTCCTTCAGCGCGCGGATGAGAGTGCGGTAGTAGCGGGCGCCCGCCTTGTTGGAGCTCCCTCGGGTGCCGTTTGGGAAGATCCGTGACCAGGATACGGAGAACCTGTAGTGGCTCACGCCGAGTTGCTGTACGGCGTGCACGTCGGCGTGCACGTTGTGGTAGCTATCGCTGCCGACATCGCCGGTGTCCGCCCGGTTTCCGTCGTGCGTAAAAGTGTCCCATACGGACTGTCCTTTCCCGTCCGCAGCGGACGCGCCCTCCACAGGGTACGCCGCCGTGCCCACCGCCCACATGAAGTCCTCCGGGAAGGTCTCGTAGAGAAAGGCCTTGTCCGCCGGATACTGCAGCCTTCTGAACCGTGCCCAGGTTTTCATACCGGCGTATGGTTTTGCGGCTGATTTGTTCCAATCCAGTCTGAAGACGAGAGATGTTAAGAGAACCAATAAGACACGCATTGCTACAAACACCTTCCACAATCCGGTTTGAAGAGGATGTCCACTTAGTTATTCTAATAGCATTAGTATAGGCCTATTTGATCGCCATAACTAACTCGGGGTGCTCGGAGTCATGCGGGGACACAATAGCTAGTCTCTGGAGTGTGATCACCCAGCTGTGCACCTGCCACAGGCGGGCCTCTCCGGCCCCTTTCAGTGTAAATCTGTCAATTATTACTCCGTGCACTTGACGGGCGTGCAGGGCTGCAGGCACAACACCATATGACAGCCCTTCTTGGAGCCTCGCAGAAGGAGAACGGTCAGTTTAAAAAAAAAGTTAATTGCATCTATTCATTTGAGAAATCTTCATTTTAGTAATTCATGATCGATTCCAAATGATCACTTCATGTAAAGTCGTTCACTGTGATCCCGTGTTAGGGACACTGTAAAAACTTGTTTTTATTTGTATTTTACAACATATTTGAAAGCTCGTGCAGCATAGTGGCTCACAGTGTGACTATACTGCTTCCTACAGATATTACAAACTCACAATGATATAGCTTCCTTCAGCAGCACACACAATGCTATTGCAAATATAAACAGGGCTTGCGCAGCTGCGCTACAATGTGGGGTTCTGGTGCTACAGTAGCTTCAAAATGGCATCAATGCTTTCACTTTTGAAAAGCAAATGCATATAAAATACTATAAAGTTAATTGAGAACTGAAGTGTGTAAAAATATATGACAGATAAAGGCAATTTCACCAAAATCCTTATAATTCTCACCTGGCTGTCTGACAAACACTTTATCTAAACTAAGGTGTTTTATATTTGCATTTCAGGCTTATTTCCACTGACATAATACAATATTATTCTTTTGACTTTTTCTTACTGAATTGCCTTCACACAAGAGAGCAGGATGCATTTTGAAGAATGCAAACACAATCAGCTTGTGAGACCACATTGCCTATCTTCCTTCCTGCTTTCAGATCAGTTGCTGGGAAACACTGGTCCACATGACTAAATAGAGGCCCAGCCCTTTGGATGGTGTGTCAAACTATACTATAATCAGCTTTAGTCTGTATGCATTATTTTGTAATAATAAAATAATGAAAAAACATGTTGTCCTGCTTTACAATTTCATAGATCAAATTGTTGACTATATTATGAACTTTAGTTAATTCACGATTAGCCTACTTAACTGTTAAAATTAACTTTAGAACAAATTAAATATGTAATTATGAGTCTTTGTGGAACTCTCTTATTTTTATAAAAAGGATTAACATCATTCTGGAAGCTTGTCTGGAGAAGATCTAACGGCAGTAGATATAAGTTTGCTGTGAAGAATACATTTGTAACCGTTCTTTCATTTAAGACGCTGGCCGGCTGCATCATCTCGGCTCTACAGTAGAAGCCCATTGTGAGACTTGTTCCAAGTTAAGCAGAATGTGAATATGTCATGGTTTATGACCACCAGGGGCACCTGGCCAATTTTCCATCAAGCTAAAGCCCGGAAGGCATGACAACAGTGACAGCTAATTTACATGTGCATACATAACCAATGTCACAACAGGCCAATTAGGAAATTAACAAAATGATCACTTGGTCTGATAAATATTTCTTTAAATGTTGCCATGTAAAAAGATGTAGAACACATCAATTCAATAAGTGACAGTCACCCATTACTGAACAGAGCCTATGCCTGCATATTGCACAGAATTATCGTGCAATACGGTAAGTATAGACAAGACTAAACAAGAGTCTGGGCCCTTGTGAAAAGGGTAGCTTACAATACTGTCCACAAAGAAGGGGAATGTCTGACTGTAATGGGTTGGCCAGGGACTGTTATAGTAGGCCTACCGTATATTCGCCTCATCTCCACACGACATGCAGCTTGACATGCAGTTTCAGAATGGTTCAGGAAAACAAAACTACTAAAAGTCTATTTAAAATATTTGTTTCTTTTTTTGTTGCAAATTTGAAACATGCTGGGTGCCCCTCAGTAAAAAGCAAAAAAATAAAAACAAAAGACGTACAGTATGATATCCATCCAAGCAAGATGTACTGCACATATTACGAACATCATGATTTCTGCAGTCAAAACGGAAGGGTTAGCATAGGATGAGACTGTGTTCTGAACGAATGGTCTCCTGTATCAATTTATATCATTATGGACTTATGTCATCCGTGTGTTCATCATGCAGATGCAGTAGCTTAGTGTACTTCTTATCATAACCAGTAGATGGCAGTTTATTACACATTTTTACAAGTTTGCAGCCCCAAGGTGGAGCTCTGCCATTGGACATTTGACAAGAATGGAGCTTGATTCTCTCATGTGCGCAAGCACGGACTGTCATGACAATGCGGGTGCATGGCAGGTTAACTGGCAAGCTCACACAGTCATTTGAATAGTTTCCAGACAAGAGATGTAGAGCAGAACAAACGGCATTTGCAAGACTAAAATAGTCTTAACCAGGCTAGTACTGACCTGCACTTTGTGCCTTTGACAGCATGTTCCAGCTGTTATTACCTGCTACAGTGGAGAAAATACACTGATTAAAATACTTTAATTTGGCCACGACAATTAAGCTGGTTAAGGACTTAAGATTTCACTTAATGTGGACCGCTGACGTGTTGCTTGTCTCGCTGATGCGTCACACAAACACCTACCAGATATTTTAGTCTTTGCCTACAGAGTCCCAGTACATTGGATGAGTAATCAGTATTCCCGTCATCGGCATTTCCAAGATGGTGTCCACAGGAGAAGCATCTTAGAAACACATTACATGACTAACATGCTGGTAAATAAGAACCTCCTTCAGCAGATTCATCATAGCATTGGTGAAAAGAATGATAATAGCCATAACTGGTTTTGTAGAGAATTGTATTGATACAACAGATGGATCTTCTGACTGGGTGGATGTGGAGCCATGTTATTCAGCAGTCAAACACTAAACACAACTGTTCACATGACATCAGCAAACACAAACCTACACATGGAAGTGTCACACTACGGCTTTTTTCAAAAGCATTTCTACATTTGGACAGTTAAGAAACGTCTTTTAATCATTCATAAAATGGCATTTAAAAAAAAAGTTGTAATATACACTGCTGTAATCAAATGAATAGACTCTTCAAAAGTTTTACAGCACAAAAAAAACGAAGGGAAGTGAGTGAATTTATTGGTTGGAAAGAACGATTAGCAATATTGCTTTAGGGACCTTTGAGTATTGGTGGGCGTTGGCTAAACAGCATCCCCCCAGTCAGGATCACTAACACAACAAAACATGAAACGGACATAAGAGACTATTTACAAGGGTGACAAGGTTTTTTTTTTTTTCTCCTTTGTTTTTATATTTAAAATGTCTGCGTAATGTGGCAAACAGCATCACAATGCAACACAATGCGGCGACAACCCACAGCGGATTCTCTGATGTACTGACGTAGTGTTGTGTCTGCACACGTGTGTTTGTGTATGTGTGTGTGGTGTGTGTTTGTGTAACAGTAGGACTGTTGGCGTATGAAAAGTTCAAAAGTCCAATGTCCGTAATTCTTTTTGTTTTGTTCCTTTCTTTCCTACATGGATTCCTATGCAGATCCCTTCTTATCGCTCGCTCATCTTCTCCTTCCTGCTGGCTTCTTGCGGCCCTGGAGGAGAAACGTGCATAAGTAGAGTCCAACGCTCACAATACTGCTAAACTCAATACATTGAGGCCTTTAGAATAGTATAAATAACCCAATGCCCTAAACAACTGCCGTTTAGGCCTTTAACAGAGCAATAAAGCAGTTATTCAGGGAGACTGTGTTGTGTGAAGTGCTGTGAATTTCCATTTTAGTATCAAGTAGACATGTTATTTCAGATGTTGTTACTAGTGCTGGGTATGAAAAATAATACGTGCAATAGTGTTGGTGAATCCTAACATGGATACATTGCTATTTCGCAGTGAAACGCGACCAATTTTAATGTTGCTGCTGCTGCTCTTTTTGTATTGGACAGAATTAGTAATGCGGTGCTGCAGTGGAACACAAATGACAGCCACACAACTCATTCTTAGGTAGCAACGCATCAGCAACACTTGTCTGAGAAATCCCGTCGGGAAGAGTGACCCTTTAAATCGACCATATTGTTCTTACTATTAATCATTTATTTTTGCTTCTCACTTTGCTGTGTTGTATAGTAGGATAAATGTGGAGGATCATGGCACATCATCTCATCGCATCACAATTGACTGAATATTAAACCAATGTCTTTGTTCCATTGGATACCTTGGGTGTAGGCTCCTCCTCCTGCTCTTCTTCATCCTCTTCCTCCTCCTCTTCCTCATCTGATACATCTTTCGTTGCTGCTGCCTTCGACCGCCCCCCGCGCCTGGATAACACAGGGCTGTTAGCATTAGCATTAAGATACAAATGCACTAAAGAACCACATGATCCACAAGGCAACATTAGGGGCTGGAAATTCACCTCGGCAATGTGTAGTTTATATGCTTGTGTTGTTGTACTAATGTTAAGTATCTGAACGTGGTGTTGTCCAACAGAAACATACTTTTATTATCAAAACAGGTTATAGAATCGTCCAAAGATGGTCTATGCAAATTAACTGCTAAATATATGCAAAACGAGTATCAGGCCACACAGCATTGTAAGTATACACTATGTAGAGGGGGTCTGTTACACTGGCTTCTTACATTAAGTGTAAGTACATACTATGTAGAGGGGGTCTTACACTGGCTTCTTACATTAAGTGTAAGTACAGACTATGTAGAGGGGGTCTTACACTGGCTTCTTGGCAGGAGGCTGGGCTGACTTTGGCGGCCGCCCTCTTCGCTTCTGTGGCGTTGAAACTGCTGACTCGCTGCTGTGGGACAACAAATGGGACAAGCGTCAACACACACCTGCAGGGGCTAGCAAACAAGCTAATGAGCTGCCTTCACAGGTTTCCTTGGATGACATTTTAATAAAAAAGCAGATTGAAAAGCCTGAATAATACATAATAATAATAATAATAATAGAGTGAATTGATTGTTTTTATATTTCCACCGCTATTCTTTTCAAACCCAAGGTTATTGTTATTTTAGAGTTCTTTTCAAACTCACCCTTCTTGTAATCGCCGTGGTGTGCGAGTTTGTCTGCCAGGCTTGGCCTTCACCTCCACCACATGCTCAGTGCTCCTGTCATCCTCCTCCTCCTCCTCCTCTGCCTCCTCCTCCCCCCTGTCCTCCTCCTCGTCGTCCTCCTCCTCGGGAGGCGGGGCAGCCTTCTTCCTGCCCCTCTTCCCCTTAGCGGGCGTGTCCTGAGTGGGCGTGGCGTTCTTTGGAGGCCGGCCCCTGCGGGCCTTCTTGGGCGGGCTGTTCTGCTCGTCCTCCGGCCGGGCATCCTCGTCCCATTGGTCCTCGACCTCTGCCGCCGCTGCCGCCGTCGTCGTGGTGTTGGCCGCCGCCTTTTTGCGGCCGCGTTTTGGTTTGGCGTCCTGGTCGTCGGACGATACGGTGGCACGCTTGCGGCCGCGAGGCTTGTCCACGTCCTGAGGCGGGAAGAGGAGTGGCAGTTAGTTACGACTATTTAAATCATCAGCCGGTCACTTCTTTGATTCATCTTGACTGAATTAAAATAAGGTACACAAGGAGAAACTAACTTTCTCAATGACTCTTTAAGCTCTTTGCTTCTATATAAGCCGTTAGCTGAATGTTATGTTAATATGGAATGTGTGTGATGTAAGATAGCCCTGATGACTAACAGAATGTGCACACTTCACTGCGGTTATTCAGCTACGCACTTTGACAAGAGCGCTGTGAAGAAAAGCATCTGATAAATGCTCTATATGAATGTTTGTCATGATGAAGCTTGTCAAGCAGGTTGTCAAGCTAAACTTGCATCTCAATAGTTTAATATGTTTACCCATCATTATAAAAAACACTACATAGTTTTTTGTAAAAGAAACATAGACCCACAATACATCACTTAATTACTGAACTGTAATAGATTATATTCTGGTCAAATGATTAGCTGATTAAAGTGCATCCTAATGTTTTTTGCCCAGTTTGGTAAAAAACAAGACATCTATCCATCAGGTTTCCGATCTCACCACAGTACTGAAACAGCACTGATTAAAGTTTTAAATGATATACGGCTGAATACTGATTC
>JAOEGT010066111.1:0-16832 GCA_025447795.1 Speoplatyrhinus poulsoni
AGTGATTGATACTGTGATAACATACTGGGTGTCTAGTCAAACACAGGTACAGTAGAGTGATTGATACTGTGATAACATACTGGGTGTGTAGTCAAACACAGGTACAGTAGAGTGATTGATACTGTAAACCCCTGCACACAGTAATACATACAGTGCTTACTGTTAAATCCAAACATTTTGTAACAAAAGTGCTAAACATTATTGTAAACCTCAACTTCTTACCTCAGCACAAACACACATCTATCTTGAGGACAACAGATTCTTTGTAGTGGAATAGTTTAAGAAACTGTGCAAGAGCGTGACAGTGTGTGTGTGTGTGTGTGTGTGTGTGTGTGTGTGTGTGTGTGTATATATATATATATACTGTATATATATACACACACACACACACACACACACACCCTGTAAACGTGTATGTGTGTGTGTGTGTGAGCAGATCTCCATGCAAGCCGGTCTTTTAAGTGGCCCTAACGTGGCAAACGTGATGATGTCATGATGATGTCATAATGACTATGTGACTCTAACAAGGAAGTGGTCTGTGGCAAGTGTGCACAGACAGTTAGAGAAATCTCATTGTTCAGTTATAGTCTCTCTCTCTCTCTCTCGCTCTCTCTCTCTCTCTCTCTCTCTCTCTCTTTCTCTCTCTCAATTCACAGATACACCACACAAACCACATCACACACACAAACACAGACAGCTGGTCTTAAGATGTCTGTGTTTATGTATGTAGGTGTAGGGGTGTGTGTGTGTGTTTGTGTGTGTGTGTGTGTGTGTGTGTGTGCTCCAACAACACAAGAGGTGTTGTGACCACAAGCTCCTCTCAACACCTGTTCAGCTGAGCACACACACTAAGTCGCACACCCCCCCAACACTTCACTGTCCTTTCTGTCTCACACACACACACACATTATTTCCTTCATTCACCCCCCCCCACACAGACCTAAATGTCCACAGGGTTTGCACTAGACTGAGGGGTGGGGAGATAAATGACGACACCTCAAATTCCACAATAACATGCCATGCCCAAAAGCAGGGTTTTTATCCCCCCTTCTTTATCTTTCCTCAGGTATTTGAACCAGCAACCTCAGACCTCGCTTACTAACTAACCTAACGGCTTCACCACTGAGTAAGCAGCCACACACACACACACACACAGTTAGTGATGTGTGGGTGTCTTGAGTGACAAGAAAATCTAATGCTGTCAGAAGTGCTATACTGTATGATAGCTAGTATTACACACACGCACACACACGCACACACACACACACGCCTAGTTCTCTCTCCATCACGTCATCTCGCTCTACTTTTCTCTCTCCTTCCTACTCTCCATAATGGTGACTCATGTAAAGGCAGTTTCTCTGACCCACATTGCTCGGAAGGCTTGTCTGGTGCAACTGGGTTCTCTAAATAACTCTGGAGCCCTGGAACAGCAAGCTATCAAATTAGCATGGTTAGCTAGTCAGTCACTCTGTCTGTCTCTCGTAGGGGGAGGGGTAGAGAAAAGCGTGTTTATGCTCTCTGTATGGGTGAGCAGGAGTAGAGAGCAGTACAAGCCATTGTTTTGATTGCATAACAACTTATTTTTATTTTATTTTTTGTGCCAAAGATGAGAACTTAATTGAGTCCATGTGAAATTGTAGTGCAATGGTTGCCCAATAGATGCAGAAATAAATAAATACTAAAAATAATTAAAAAGAGATACATTCTCTATTGCATTTCCTCCTCTTTTATGCTAAAACCTTAAATATAATACAGGAACTGGCTAATTAAATATCTTGCAGGGGGGAAAAAAGAGACAGCATCCCAAATTCATTCTAATCTTATTTTTCTAGAGTTTGATATATTGACCTGCATATGTCGATCTAACTAGTGCAAAGCAGCAGGCATCTGTACAGCCTTGCAAGGTGAGAAATCACAAGTTGTCTTGTGTAGCCACGCAGGTACACCGGTCACGAGGAGACCATCCATCTCTGTCTCTCCTGAGAGTCACTGCTGTCAGGGAACAACAAGATTCTCCCCCACTGAGTACATAGCGCCGCTATGAAAACCACAAATGTCCCCACAATGTGATACTTCATCAAACTGACTTGAAACAGGTTTGAAAACAGTTTGAAAACATTGCAGGCAGGGTTTGGAGAACTCAAGACAGACAGGGTAGTGTTTTCAGGCGAGGGAAGGGTTGGTAATCTTTTGTTTTCAGGTGAGGGAAGGGTTGGTAATCTTTTGTTTTCAGGTGAGGGAGGGGTTGGTCGTGTTCTTTTGTTTTCAGGTGAGGGAGGGGTTGGTGGTGTTCTATTGTTTTCAGGTGAGGGAGGGGTTGGTGGTGTTCTTTTGTTTTCAGGTGAGGGAGGGGTTGGTGGTGTTTTTTTGTTTTCAGGTGAGGGAGGGGTTGGTGGTGTTCTCGCATTTGAAACCAGAACAGCGTTTGTTCTCCAACAGACACAAAATCTCAGATTGCCCCATTAAGTGTCAACAATTCCTGGAAAGGCCATGTCAGCATCTTTTGCCATAATTACGGGAAGAACAATATGCACATACATGAAAGCTTTCTGTTGATATATACAGCAAGTGCACACATATATTACTAATGACACTCATGATAGACAGTGTGCATCTCACACACACACCAGCAGAAACCAAGATTCCAACCAAGAACATTCATCATGCACGTAATATAAGTCCAATACAAATAGCTAGACAGACTGTGTGTGTGTCATGAGGAATACTCTTATTTCAATGAGCAGCTGTAAAGATGATAGTAAGATATCTAGCCATTTATCTCTATCATTGCATACATCAGGGGTTCCCCAGCCCATTTTGTGCCAAGACCCACCTACAGAGGGCTAATCTATTCAGAGACCCACATAGAGAGGGCTAATCTATTTAGAAACACCAAGTACCGGTAACGTAACTTTCTAAAACCTATCCATCTTAGCTAATGCTATACCTGTGTGTGTGTGTGTGTGTGTGCACCAAATATTTCTGAGCAGAGCGCTCCAGAATCTATGGTGTGCACGCGGCTAAATAGCATGTCATCCAATCAGGAACAAGTAGGCTATTTAGCCGCAACCTTACTCACGACCAATGAGTGGAACAACACGATAGCCTATCATTGATATTCTTCATTCATTCAATGATTTCCGCGACCCACTCACTCCCACTCAGTGGCCCACCTGTGGGTCGTGACCCACAGTTTGAAAACCGCTGGCATATGTAGTTGACACTTATAATGCTGCTACCTGCTAGCTATACAGACGATAGTTATTTGCCATTAACATGTTCATCGACCATCAAAAATATCCCACACAGACCACTTGAAGCCAGGGTTATCTATTCTCTAGAACGCGTGCTAACCTTTAGCTCAAATCAAAACAATATCCCTCCACAGCACCGCCTCACACATTGAAACACATTGTGAAGCAAAGCATAGTGCTACAGCTTTATTGTTGTGAGAGGTGTTCGCCACTGTGTTTATGTTCATGTTAACGCAGCCAGGACTGTGTACTGGATTGTTTTTCAACAGAGAGAACGGTAAAATAGCATGAATTTGACAAGTGTATCATCTTAGAATTAGCTTGCAATAGCTGACTATACCTTTAATCTACTGCTGCTACTGTAGCTAGCTACCTAGATGACAGGGTTGTTTTTGAGTCGATTATTTGTGTTTTGAAATCTCAATCCAAGAGAAATGTACATAGTGTTCCTTTATCACCTTTACAAATAGCATCAAACCTTTCTGATTAGGGATATAGGAGTTATCTTGTTAATATCGGCATACATATTTTGCTTTATTATACTTTACAAATATATGATTTTATCTTTATTTACACTACATGACACGGACATTAGCAATAAGCAAAAACATCTTTAATATTACTTTATGAAGTGTATGTGTTGTGACACATATTTGCAAGCATGCAGTAGTCTATAGCCTACTCTTTCCATTTCTTTAAGTGTGATAATCTGTTAAATCAGATGGTCTAGTGTTTCTCTTCACCAAAGGTGCTGTGGATAAGATATATTGCCTAATTGATAACTATTTGTCCTCGGTTGCCATAAACATCAGTTTGCTGCCGACGTCCATGTTTTCCCAAGCAGATGCACTGGGACACTTTTAGCTGGGAAGTCGGTAATAACGACTTGGAAATATCGACTTCCGACCTGCAATGCAGCATTTATGTCCAAAGTTGCTTTGAAACTACAAATGCTACAGGAGGCTAGAGAGGACATTTTCTGGGTAGCTCCTCTGAAAGACTTCACAAACACACGCACACACACACGCACACAGAGACTAGATATGTGTTTATGATGATGAGACACACTGCTGGCTCAGAATTCAAATGTATATTTTAACATAATTTACTCACATACACACCACAACACATACATTATACATTGGGGGGAACATCTTGAACTGAACAGAAGCAGAGGCCTTTGAAGTGTGAACCAACATATTCGTTATACTCATTATTCACCTCATCTTCATAAATGATCAATGTTATTCTTACTTTCGCGTCAATGAAAAGCCCCTCCCTAGCTTACAACTATCATGTGATTGATCATTGATAAAGCATTGGCTCTTTATACGCATACATACATAAGGACACCTTACTGAAGCGCAGTCCAAATACTTCATTCAGTCAGGACCACTATAGTCAAAATAGGTCTTGTATTTGTTATTTATATATGGAGGTGTGGCTCTGTTCTGGGAGCTCCCTGCCCCCCCCATGCGCGTACAAGGAAAGCCCTTTCCATGAGCATACAAGGAAAGCCCTTTCTGTGGCGTACATGGAAAGCCCAAGGCAGGGAGAGCAGCAAAAAGACCCCCCTCCCCCCAACATAGGGTACAGAACAGAGCAAGCCTCAATGACAACACCGTGACATTAAGTTATCAAACAGCCTTAAAGGAGGAGGAGGGGAGGTGTAGGCTAAGGACGCTTAAATAAGCTCCCTGACAAGATTGGCCAATGCTTTGCCATGATCAGCTGAGCACTCTGTTCACTGAGACCAGCTGGGCAGTGAGCTGATTGTGATCAGCTGACAAGATTAAGAGCGGCCAGGCGTGACTTCATGGCCTGCCTGAACTACCGCTATGCTTGGTTTGTCCTCACCATTGTGCTCAATGGTCACCATTTCCAATACTGTCTCATACATAAAGTTTCTCTAGCCCATATCTGCTTGTTGAATATTCATGTGAAGACTTGTCTTCACTCTCCTCTGCAAAGGCTTTCCACTAGATGTTGTGACTGTCCTCCCATTGAGACCCAGGAGCACTTCCAAGACTTCCAGGTGAAGGTGTTTCCACTCCTCCACCGTCCAACGGCATTTCCAGGTTGGTCTCAGGCTTGTGTGCAGCCCATGTTCCACAGAAACCCAGTTGAAATAAGAACTTAATATCAGGCAGCAGTTGCACAGGATCGCCGTGTGATTGGCTAACCTGACACATTGAGACAAAGCGCACACACGCGCACACGCATACACACACACACACACAGCCATCTGTCCACCCCGCCTGAGCATATTGTCCCGAGGGGTTAACTGAGGCCATGTGTGCAAATGCACGTTACCGTAAAAAACTCAATTGAATGAATTAAAAAATACGTAATCAATCAAATATGTTTGAGACTCTCCCATGTTCTGTCTAACAGTGTGTGTGTGTCTTTTATCAGTTGCAAAGAACACACACACACACCTCCTCAACCCTCAATAATTACTAAGGACATGGCCTACATTAGGACCCCCACCATCCCCCCCCCATCTCCCCTGCTGTGAAACCTGCTGTTTATCTTTGAGCACACACACGCACGCACATTCGCGCGCGCACGCACACATCATACTCTCACAAAGAGTACAGTAAAAGCCACTTTAAACATATTGTTTAAATCTTAGACCTTCCTCTCCTCTTTTTAACTTCTGTCTCTCTGCTCACCTCTCCTCTCTCTCTCTCTCTCTCTCTCTCTCTGCCCTTTTCATTCCAAAAGGAATGTTGTCTCATAGCTTACCGCGGTAGCACACGGTCAATATAGGCTACTAACTTTTAATGGGCCGATACAATGGATGTGTCACTGTATAAGAACAGCCCATACGAACGTGTCGTATTTTTCTAATAGTTCATGGTAAAAGTGCAAAGCATTGTGTGTGTGTGTGTGTATATGTGAGTGTGCACGCGAGAGAGCTCATGTAAATGTTATTTTGCACTTTTATATGGTCCCTGCGTCTAAAACACAAAGGGCTGCATGTTGGTGTTTGTGAGTGAGCGAGTGCGATGCGGACAGAGGGACAAAGGCTAGAGAACGCTAGATAACAACTGAGACTTTGAATGCCTATGAGTGTGTGTGTGGTGTGTGTGTGGTGTGTGTGTGTGTGTGTGTGTGTGTGTGTGCATGTGTCTGGTGTGTGTGTGCGTGCGTGTGTGTATCCTGGGTGCCGATGAATGACATCACAGGAATCCACCTAAATCTACCAGGAGCAGAGATGTCTCAATGCCTCTCTGTCTCGCTCCATTCTCGTTCTTTCTCCACCGGTCTGAATGCCATAAATACTGGTTTATTTCAACCGCCGTTTTGGACCATTTTCACCTGTAGCGCATACACACATTATAATACGGGAGCAGAACAGGTGCCATTTCAGTCGTATTACAAATGACGTTAGCGAAGAGTGTTAGTAAACAGTGTGTTTAATAAATGTTACGTGTGTGATATATTTCATAGGTGGGCATGTTTTTGTAGAGTGCATGTTGCCTGTGTAAGACGATCCTCAGAGGCAGGATATCTATCTGGAGACAGGAGCTGCCTCTCTCTCTCTCTCTCTCTCTCTCGCTCTCCCTCTGTTTCACATTACACACTCACCTGCAGCCAACGTTACACCTGTCCCTTGGGTATTGGGGTATTACTCACCTGTTGGTTCAAGTCCAGAACAAACCAGGTTGGGTGAGGTCCATTATCTCACTGCTCAACTGTTCATGTGATATATACAGTATTCACTAACAAACACACACACAAGACCATCCTGCACTACAGCAGGGTACACACACAACACACACACACACACACACACACACACACACACACACAAACATGAGTGTAAAACACACAAATCCCCCCCCTAACACAAAGCTATAAAACAAACACACACATACCTCAAAATAGGAAGATGAAACAAACAGGTTCTCCCAAACACAAAGTCACACACACATGCACACGCACACACACACACACACACACACATATGGGGGTTAGGGGAGGAGTCTGTCTAGCAGCTGTCAGACACCACGCACACCCGAACCCCCCAACCATGACTAAATGACCCCATCACCACAGAAACGGCATAAATAATGCATAAAGACGTTATGGGAGGTAGTGCCTGGCCAGAGAGACCAACCCAGCTCCTCATAGGCTAGACCAGGTGAGGTGACCAGGTCCAAACCAGGCCCAGGTCCAAACCAGAACCAGACTACAGACAACATCATAAAACTGCATTTGCCACCCACATCGAAGGGCTTACCTATACGGCCCTGACTGGGCCTGACAGAGTTGGGGAAGTGTAAAAATGTAAAAGCTCAAAATGATTTGATGTCCTTTCTTGTTAAGTCCAGTATGGTAAAGACATGTGGAAATAGATATATTTGATGTCCCTAATGACACATTCCATGTTAAAAGACTCTGATAGAATAGTAGAACTTTGTCAGTGTAGAGAAACGCTGCTTAAGTCACGGGAGGATTAATGGCGGACATCGAGAAAGTTCAGTTAGCACACTGTTAGTCCTTCGACAAGGCAGAAGATATTTTATCATGTGTGCGTGTTGTGCACTGTGTAAAAAGTAGTTTCCATAGGACATATTTATTTTCAAGTCACTTAGATATTTTTGGATGATTTTGGATGATAGGTAGACAGCCACTCTTGACTGACTTGCTGCCACATGATTGGCTAATTATATTCTGCATTAATATACAAGTGTACATGCAAAAAGCCTGAGTGCAAGTAGCGTTGATGAAATCCAACAAGAAGTATCATCATCACTCGGTAAGGTCTCTCTCTCTCTCTCTCTCTCTCTCTCTCTCTCTCTCTCTCTCTCTCTCTCTCTCTCTCTCCTGATGGACACCACATGACTTCCTTGTGTGTGTGATAGTGTGTACAAACTCTGGAGGTAATAAAAAATAAAATAAGTATGTACACACAGCTGGCTAGAGTCTCTGATCTGCAGCTGTATTTGCAGTCACACATTAGTGCAATGAGAGGACCCCCCCCACACACACACACACACACACACACACACACACACACACCTGCATTGCAATGAGTTTAAGTGTCGTACTTCTAAGGATGTTTGTTTTGAGAATGAAAAATTATGTGTGTGTGAGTGGGTCACTGAAAGCATTTAAAGATATGACTGACACGTCAGAAAGGGTGTATAGTATAACTAGCAATGCCTCATTTAGCGTAATCCAGTTAAAATACACATTGCTTCACAAATCATGTAGTCATGGCAATTCAAATGATGATGAAGCAAGTAGGGGTGAGTACTGTTGCTGAAGGATGCGTACAGGTCAGGTAGCCTTGCTATCAAACCCAGGACGACCCCCCCATACACTTTACATAATAAGTAGCATCTCATACATGCACACACCAGACTGGCACGCGCCACACAATGACAGGGTAACACCATGTACTGCTTCACATTAACCTCAATTATAGATATTATAGAGTCAAGGCTGCAGGGTTTGAAGTTCTTTGGTATTAAAATACACAGAAAACCTCTAGGCTTATACAGCCCTGGCTCCGGAAGTAGCAACACTAACAAAGTGGCGAACACCGCTCACAACAACAACGCCCTTGGCTTTGCAATGTGTTTCAATGTGTTTCAATAAAAAGTCCACACACTAGTTATATATCTGTTAAAGGTATAGTCAGCTATTGTAAGCTAATTGTAAGATAATATACTTTTTGTCAAATTCGGCAAATATCTCCTCGCATTTCACTATCTAACCACAATAACAAAGCCGTTGTACTACACTTTGCCTCACAATGTCTTTCAACGCGTGGGCCAGCGCGGCGGAGGCATATCCTTTCGATTTGAGCTCAAAGTTAGCAAGCGTTCTCGAGAATACCTACCCCTGCCTTTAATTGAGAGGATCGTGGTGCAACTATATGCTCCATGGACACATGGACACATGGACACTGATGTTTGGGTGTTTAGAAAAGGTGAGCTTTTGGCCTCAATCAGCTTTTTGTACAGTGACACCTTCACAATCTCACAGTTCACCCAGCAAAATGTTTATTAACAATACATTAGCAATGTTAGACATGTCTTGGAAATAGACATGAATTGCAATATTCATATTGATCTGGCCTTAAAATTGATTTTACTCTGTAGGCTATGCATGCATGGTCTCTTGCTGGTTAAACATAGGCTAGGTGACAACATGACTAAAATAAAAAGGTCAGAGTCCACATGCCCACACACGCACGCACGCACACACACACACAGACACACCCCTAGTACTTCTTAAGAAGCCGACCTTTCTCCACTTTACCAGCCCATAGTGAAAAATGGTTGCCCCCCACCCCAGGGAGCGAAAACCCCAACAGCCCACCCTTGCATATTCAGGTCCTCATCACCATGACAACAAGGCCACTAGAAGATCGGGGTAGGCTCTACGCCATATAGCCTAATCATCATAACATCTGAAGAAACATTTAGCCAGTGTAGGTTCATTATAGGCCTACACTGTGCGTAATAAACACTGGATCAAAATCATACTTTCTTATAGGTTATAAAAAAATATATAATATACAATAACAGTTCGTAGATTAGGCAAATATCGATACATTTACTACACAAATGAAGCCTTATTTAACCAGCCAGTCATATATCGTAATTGACTGAGCATCTCCACATCGTAGTCCAGTCACAGCTAATTCTGGATGGGGTTGGGCTTTGCACAAACTATGAATCACTCAGCAGACATTTCAAATGGATTTATCATTTAGGTCGCAGGCTTCTGTTCTAGCCTACCACAATTAATTAATGAATTCATTCATTCATTCATTTTATTGATTTGTTCAATTAATGTTTTTCTATAGTCTCCTTTATTAATAAATTAATTAGTTCGTCCGCTCGTTCATTTTTAAGGTTTGTTTTCTCTGAAATCGCACACCGGCCTCTGATCCTTCTATTCGTCTGTAAACTCCAGTCATGCTGGTTGAACCGTAGAACCGTGGTGCCTGTACTATGGTTACCAGGCCTTGGAGGGACCTTATGTGGACGCATAACGAACAGTCTCCTGGTTAGCGGACAACCGGCATGTCCGCAGTTAAACCCCATCGCTGCTAAACCCGCTACCGGCGGCAGCTCTTAACGAAGCACGCCCGCCTGCAGTCTCCTGTCCGGATCCATAGAGACTCTGATTGAAACAGAAACTCCGTTTTTTGGAGATATATAGAAATTAATAATAGGCTTAGGTCATATTGAAAATAAACCAGAAAATGACTCACCACGTTTGTCCAGGTCTGTAGGAATTATTATACTTGTGTTAGAACCTATAGGCTAATTCCCCACTGTGCCACGCACTGCCGCACACATTCAGCCAACTCCGTAGTAGAGGTCTGCGCCCAGCGTTTTTTTTTTTTTTTCTTTTTTTTTTCTTTCTTTATAGCAAACTTGCCAATCCGAAGCTATTGTTAGGAACATAGAAACATGCTACGTAGAAATGCCCGCCCTTTTGTGTTTTACTTACACCACTCAATTGGCCAGCGCTCTACTATGCCCGCAGTCTATTGGAAGATCGGGCTGTTTGTTTAAAGGGAGGAATGATTTCCAGCAACAGCGTTGTGGGTGCGTCCCAACAGCAGCGTTTCAGTAATAGGTTCGTCGTACATCTGAATGGACACACTTTCCCTCGTTCCCTTTGACTATATGCTGAGCTATGTGGTATTTATGTATAATGTACATTATTTAGACTCAGTCCTAATATAGAAAGTGTTTTAGGCAAACAGCGTAAGAATATGCCTATTTAACATTAGACGTTTTGTGTCCCACATAATTAACTGACATTTTCTAAACTATACTATACTTACAGGTTGAGATTGTGTATAGGTACATTTCATATGGAAAGACCATCAAACACTAACATTACAGTTTTCACAATTGCTAAGGCAGATTTCTTGAAATATTCACCTATGTTCTCAAAAAAATTTATTATTTCAAACAATATTCACAAAACCGCAGAATCAAATAATTACCCCAAACTATGTGTGCTCAAAATCAAATGGTGCCTTCAGATAATACAGCCAGTCACTTCAGAGATTACATATTGAGAACACAGCATCCATGGCATGTAGTAAATGCATTTTGCATGCTCAATAAAGGTATAATAATAAAACTTAATACATGTGGATAGGCCTATATTTGTACACTGTATGCCGGTAATACAATATTGACTGTGTGAGCACTTGCATACACATATAATAGGACTTTTAAATATGCTGCACCTTCTGCTTGGAATACTTTACAAAATAATTTAAATCTTAGAGAGTTGGTCTCACTTAATGCTTTTAAAATCTTACTGTCTGACTTGTATTTAGGCACGTCTAGATGTATATGTTTTAAATGATACATATACTGTCTTAAATCCATGATGCTGACAATTGTGACACTTATTGCTGTATTATTGTTATTAATACTCTCATTGTAAATGTTGTGTTTTTATGTTTTGAAACTGCTGGTGGCTGCTGTCTTGGCCAGGACGCTTTTGTAAATGAGATTCTTAATCTAAATAAGTATTTCCTAGTTAAATAAAGGTATAATAACAAAATAATATACTTCAAAAGCCCAAGAACAAATAAAACAAAGTTAAAGGCACATTACATTATACTCAAAAATGTGCAACTAAAGTCAATAAAATACTACTACTACTACTACTACTACTACTAATAATAATAATAATAATAATAATAATAATAATAATAAAATATTCTGCCTCAGCATCACATAGGCCTATTTGTGATGGGTGCGGTCAGAGGGCTTCATCAGAGACACTACATGATCACAGGCAATGTTGTCCCGGGTCATGGGCTATAGGGAGAAATCTATATGCCAGCCAGATCCAGCCTCCATAACACTCCACATACAGTATGTCTTCACAGGCGAATCCCACTGTCTGTAAGAGATGTTCCCTGACACATAGATTGTCCACCTCTACATAGAGAAAACACTTCTATTGGGTTGAGGAAAGTGCTGTATGGTGAAAGGCAACCGTTTGAGCAGTGAGTCGCTGGTTGATGTTGAACCACCCGTGTATCCGGACACCACCGTGACAGCTGACACCATCTCAAATGAAACCATGACATAGATATTCAACTCACCTGTGGCACCTGCAGGCTTGTAGGCTATACAACTGATCACATCATTTGAAACAAGCGTGAACCTTTTAGTTGCATGTGTAAATGATAATAGTTGTGTTGTAATTGTTATCTTTTGCTGCCCTTACAGCGGTTTACCATTTAGCAACATAAAGGCATCATAGTGCAAAATGTGGTTTCTGTTGCCAAGAGTGATTTATGTCAAATGGGTTTAGGCCACTATACATTTGGTTCAGAGAATGGTGTTTTAGCCAATCATCATTTTTTAAATAAGCAAGTGAATGTCGAGCTCAATAATATACAATAATATTTAATTGACGCTGTATAGTATAAAAATCGGATTTTATCATAATTTATCAAAGATTATCATAATACGTTTTATTGGTTTGTGTTCGACGTGCCAGATAGTGAACACACCATCTCAGAAGCATATACAGTATGTGGCACAAATACAAATAATTGGGCGACAGCGACATCTACTGGACAACAGTATAAGCTAAACTAGGCTACTCAGCGCCGGGGCTCCTCCGCTAGGCGATCCACAATAGTGTAACTAGTGGCGTGGATGCGTAATATACCCTGCGTTCAGGATAGTGGACCGTTGGCTACACGTTAAGTGAACGCGATCGGCAGTGGACTGAACGCCAGGTTGCAAAACATGGAGGATTTTGGCTGTAATAGGACACATGGCTAACAATAACAAAGCGATCTGGCTTGTTTTACTGTTTGTACAGTAGATTGTTGTGTTTCAGGTGTACAGAGTAGACGCACAAGATGATGGCCCACGGCGCAAAGTATTGTGTATTGTGAACATATTCCGATTATATATGCCATGCATTTCATATCAGAATGAGACGGGATACATTTAAGATTAAATAATATGACATTTGGTAGCCTACTTAAAGAGGTGATGAAAGAGTGTCTGGGGCCGCAAGGCAAAGAGGTGAATGGGGCCCTTCACAACAACGTCTGTTCCTCTGTCCGTGCAGTGCCTTTGGCGGGGGAAGCCAATACACATGAATCAGATTAAGAGATGTTCGGTTGAATGGCCACATGTCCCCATGTACATGTGTGGGGCCCAGACTAGGGAAGATATGCCATTGCAATACTGCACACTGTTCAGGAGCCGTTGTGAGGGCCGTCCCAGCTCGGGGCCCCAGGCCTGCCGGCCATATTCCTACGCCTTTGCCTACTGGTACTAAATAAGGATGACATAGGCTCCAAATATGCAAATATGCATATACAGTACACTTGTCGTTGAGGAACACTCGTCACACCCACCCACCTTCTGGAGCAGACATCTTTAGTTCAAGAACGTTTTGAACATTACAAGGAAATGTTCAGTAAAAAAGTTAATTGAATGTTCAAAATGTTCAGTCCACTGAGGTTTTCATTGGGGGCTGAGTGACTTTAGCACTGCCCAGCATCATCACAACGTTCCCATCATCCTTTCACTCATAGCAGTTAGCTTGTTAAAGAAGACACTGGATACTCCAAGTGTCATCTCAAGAGTTACCCCAGTGGCATCGACATAGAGAGCATGTTTACACTAGAACGTCTTTGGGTGTTTGTGTGCACATTGTGCCTGTGGAAGGGAACAAATACACACAAATTGCTACTATTCCAAATACACCTGAGATGATCAGCATTATTTCAATTACAGTGGTTTTTTCTTTGTGTGTGTGTGTGTGTGTGTGTGTGTGTGTGAAACTACTCCACCTGAGTACACCATGATGCATTAGGATTTATTTAATTTAGCCTATACTGTCTTTAATAGGATAACTTGGGGTTTGAATAATAAACACTACACACACAATAATATTTTACATAATATTTAATTAATGGAAGACCGTGACACTGGGTTGAGTGACCAGTAACGTAACAAAGTATTATCAGGCAAAATGTGGTACTTTTATTGCGTTTTGGAGTATAAAGTAGCAATGTCCTTTACCTTATCTGACATTATTTGGGATTGGCAGATGCAGGAGTCGGTACTGTGGAAATTAGTGGAACAGTCACATCTTACAAAATGATCTGAAATGGTTAAATAGCTCATGTAAAATTATTAAAACTGAGAAAGTCTATATTCACACAAAATGACAAAATAATAGTGATTGTTAGACTGCTTTCATTGGCTTTAGACAGAGACAGTGCAGAGGTTAAATTAATGTCAGAAGAGATTGAGATGACTCTGCATATAAGCACAATCGTAGAGATGACTAAATATTATCGAAACATCACAAAATATGATGTCCTACTATGGTCTCTGTTTAAGCATCAAAGAAGCTTTAGTTTCCTTTCTCTAAATACTATTTTATACTATATTATGCAGTAACAATGAAACAGACACTGTTTGAAAATGCTGAATTTATTTGATCAAATGTAAAGTAAATAATGGAAAACAAAGTGTTAATTGATTATATTTCTTTTCAGACCTCAAACCTTCTTAAATATACATGTACATGCTCTTCTCTGATGTCAGCCAACCTCATGCACCCTTAAACATGTACAGTATGAAGCCAGACCAGCCATACTAGTAGAAAGGACTAGGTACCCCTCCAATGAGAAAGATCATTAGTTAATAGCATAAAGGAGGGTCCACCAGGCAGACGTGGCTATCATGGCACGTTCTTAGCACAGACAAATGGCAGGGCAGCAGAACAGCTTGCACCACTCCAGCATTTGCTGTCTGGGTAAAAGATGAACAAAGACACATTCAGACCTTTTAATAGTCTCTCTTACTACAGACAGTATGAGGTAGTTTAATGACAGCACTACTACGTAGATAATACAGTTTATGTATTTGTCATCAAGTATATTACATATTTGAAGTGTAAAGATATAAATGCACTACACTACAGGGGCTGAATTCTTATGGCAAGCCATTTTAACATTTATTCAGTAGACTGGATATTGCTTACGGATATCTGCAACATCATTTCGCCTAGTCAAAACTTTGATTGAAGATATATATTATGTCATTATGACATTATGCAGTTTTAGATATCTAATTCAGTTTTGACTAGTAGGTTTCAAACGGCTATCGCCATTCATGTATATGGGGTTTTTGATTACAGATATCTGTAAATCACTTGCAGATATCCTAAATGTCTATTGTTGTTATCTTTAACAGAATAACGACTGGCTGAAATTCCTCTTGTCGAAAGCATTCGAGCTTGACCGGTGTTGTTCAAACTCAATTTTCATATCCTTCTCATTAGTCTGCCACATCTCAAAGTAGACAGCAGAGAGGGACAACCATTTGTTTAATGTTGCCATGGGAACGAAACTCCAAGTTTGAAGAGGTCCGTCAACGTCAGTCATCCCGATGCTCTACAATGTCCACAAACACTTCTTGATGTTCACACTTTTCCTCTATAATGCAATGTTGAAAACAAGATGAATATTTTCACCCCGTATCTCACTCACTGGTGCTGCTCTCATCATGGCAGACCAGACGTCACGATGCATGCAGCATGGTGTGTGATGTGCAGGTGTGTTACAGCTGCTTCCATTAACACTCACACAACGTAGACTGGACAGACTACTGACCAAAGCAAGTTTTTCCAAGTTGAAAAGCATAGCCATGGCAGCCCTTCCCGCACCTGTGTCAAGTTGTTGATCTTTTTGTGTTTGCTGTCATTTATTGATCTCCTGTACGTTTCCACCCTTGGTGTTTGTCTGAAATGTTACATGCATGACATTTAGCAGACGCCTTTATTTACAAATTTATATCGCCATACATGTGTTCCATGTTTTCTATGGTGTTCATATGTGTGTTTTATGTATATGATTACAATTTAGTGGTTGTCACTAAGAAGGAAATAAAGAGTTACAGCTTTTATCTTGTGCAAGTGGCAAACAAACTGATTAGGTTATGGTTTTCCAAATGCTCTGCTAGATTGAATCTAGTAGAAGTATGTGTATCTGCTGACAATCTAAAACCCTATTTCTTAAGAACACTTCATATCTAAACGTATTTAATATCAGCACAATCTATTTACTTTGTGTGCTCTCACGACAGGCAATTCAAACATAATTCTAAGAGTAAATGTGTTTTATAACACTTTCATATTTAGAGTTATTTACATAATGCATTACACAAGAGAATAATCTAGCCATTTATTAGGTTGTCTCTACGTAGAAAGGTTGTAGGATCAATTCTCTATAACCCCTGCCTGTTCTTAAATTCTTATAATGTAATCCAACCTGCTTCTAAATATCATAACCCTAAAATCTTTACAGCAATATTTACTGTGACCTCTTTTACTTTAGACTGGTTACAGACCAGTCAACTGCTAATCTGGTCTACTTCTTATAGATTAGCTGGTGTACTGGTTACAAACTGGTTAGCTGGTGTTCTGGTTAGAGACTGGGTAACTAGTGTATGGATATAGACTGGGTAACTGGTGTACTGGTACAGACTGGTTAGAGAACAGGAAGACACTGTGGCTGGTTGTGTTTGGTGGGCG
>JAOEGT010066122.1:0-49508 GCA_025447795.1 Speoplatyrhinus poulsoni
GAGAGAGAGAGAGAGAGAGAGAGAGAGAGACAGACAGACAGACAGACAGACAGACAGACAGACAGAGAGAGAGAGAGTGAAAGTCAGGGGAGGAAGCAGATGCTGCAACGGGGAGAGAGTAGCCTGGGATCCGCGATCTGAACTGCGGGGAGAAGAATCTGTGCGGGCGCCGTTTCCATAAGTGGGGCGACTTTTAACCAACTCCACGCGAACTTTTTTCCGTTTTTGGCGCAGCAGCCACGGCCTGTATAACGTGCGCGCACGCACCCCCGCTCACGCAACATTTGTGAGAGTTGACAGTGACGGAAAAGTGCTTGTCGAGACCTGGACACTTTCTCGAGTGTTCAAGAGAACACAGGAGAAGAGTATTTAGCCTATTGCAAAGGCGCTCCGTGATTTGGGTCGTTTATTCTGTGCATCCCTGGCTGCATTGAAAGGTACGTGTAACTCCTTTTTGTATTTTTTTTAGTTTGTTTAAATTTTTCGTCGCGGCTTTACCGGACTTTAGCACAATATATGTGCGTGAAGTGACGCTTTTGTGAAAGGTAGTTATGACACAACATGTTTTGAGCTGCGGTGGTGGTTCTGTCAGAAGTTATCCCGCTTCTCCGCATGTAAAGAAACGTTTTTCTTGAATATATTCTCTAAGGTTGCCAATCAGTTCTATAATATAAATGAGCCTGCTGTCCGTGAAGCCCATTACGCATCCTGTTTTAAGATGCTCTGTTTGGTTTGGATCCCCGCTGTCGGATTATTTCTCCTCCGGAGAAAGAGAAGTGTGTGTGTCGGGGGAAGGGGGGAGGGGGTATCAGGTGCAAAGAAATAACAAGCTGTTTCACTGTCCGTTTCCAAATAGGCTATATGAAGGTTTTGGGGAGGGGGGGGGGTCCTGATCCTATTGCTCGATGGTTTGTTTTTACTCCATCCTCAACCTTCCGTGACATCTTTCCTTATATGCTTTATTAATATTCAGGATGAATAATTGCCGGACTTATGTGAGTGAAAGGACGGTTCTATGTGGGGCACGATGAGAGCGTCGGCAGCCCTATTCTCGCTTTTCCCCGTCACACAGACTGAATATTCTCTGGCGAAAATTGCATGATTACGAAGATAGCCCGCCTTGAAATAATTCAATCCATGACAAAACCTAATTACTGGCAGGTAATACGCTGTCACCTTTAATGTATCTCATCACTCATAATGGCGCGAGGAGCATTTTATGACCCATCTCATTATCGCGGCGTTTTAGGCGGAGCGTGATTGGCGTGGAGGAGCTTGCCAACTATTGACTCCTCTCTCGCTTTCTCTCTCCTTCACATACACGTCTCCTCCTCCCCCGCCTCCCCTGCAAAGAATTTGATTTAGCCATATCCCGCTCTTTCAGCTATAATATTTATTACAACAACGCTCGCTGTCTCGCACGTCTGACGACGTGGTTGTGTGTGTGCGTGTGCGTGCGTGCGTATGTGTGCGTGTGTGTGTGTGCGTGTCTCTCTCTTGTCAAATAACAAGGCCAAATAGTGCAAGATTTGTGTACATTTGGCACACTAACAGGTCAAACCGCGTGTGAACGTTTGTTTTACGTTGAGGTGTAGCTGGGCAACACTGACATTAATGTTATAACCATTCTATCAACAATATCTTACGGCGTTGGTTAATATAACAATACAATGTTGGCTATTGCTATTTCTAATTAACAGCACGGTGTACAAGCTAATCGGAGGAGGTTTGGCAGGTGAATTAGCCTATAGATTCACTACAGCAGGCGTTGCGCTCATAGTGCCAATTACATCACATATCCCTTATGCCTATTTACATTCACATGCATTTTTGAGCCTCTTTATAGAAGTGTGCGCCTGCAGATAACCATTAGCAGCCTTCACGTGTTGCTGTTGCTCAACTAACAACAAATGTCAAAGGTGTCTTGAGTGCGGCGCTATTTGTCCGTTTACCTTTTGACATAAATAATCACTTAACGATGCTGGCATCCCACGAGTCGTGCTACTATCTCTCCGAATGACCACTGAGCGTTCACATCGCATTGTGCTGCGAGTCGTGCGTCAGCGCACACCTACTGTCTGCGAGTGTGAAGGGCACTGTTAAATATTCGCCTTCTGGGGTGGTGGGTGGGCGCGCACACATGCACGCGCACCGTTACTAGAGCTGTAATAACTAAAGGACCTTATCGTCTTCGAGTCATGCATGTATCGCCGGTTGGGGACCAAGTTTGAAGGCAATAAAGCTACGCTTCACCGCTGCTCGTCTCTCAGTCGCTGACCGGGGTTAGGTAGCCTGAATACCGAATGCTCTGTGACTCACCACGGCTCTGCTCTGGACGAACGGACACCTGTAGCTATAGCCAGCAGCTGGTCGTTGCCTGCATGATCCACGTGGACCTCATTATTTTCATCCAGAAGATCACTGAGGTCCGTCGCGCAATGTCAGTTTCATGAACTTTCGCTCAGAAGGGATCCATAGTTGGAGCCTGCAGCGATCCCGCGTGCCTGTGCCCGTGCTCGAAGTTAGCCCCCTGCTTAACTTGTCTTAGAAAGGTGAGTGGAGTAGATGCTGCAGCCAAGTGTTTACGAAAAAAACACGTCGATATTGCCTTTTTGGTGTTTGTTTGCGACAGTGAGCTGGTATCAATCTGACCAGCTCCCCGTAGGCCCTAGTTTGATCGAGACTGTATAGTCGGATTAGTTATAATTCAATGTTTATTAGAAATTATATCTCCTTGTCTAAGAAAATGGTAGTGCTATTCTTAGTGACTGCAATTTAATTAACCGTCTGTGGTGTTATACCCATTTGGTGCCGTGCCTCTCACGCATGCATATTACCCATATTAATTCGTTAGCGTCCAGCCTCACCCCGGTCTTGTATACGCACGTACGGTGGCGCCCGGCTCAGCTTCTCGTCCTCAAGCGAGGGTTCGGTTTTTTAAAGCCAACATTGGCTGTGCAAGCGGCGCACACCAGCAACGCGGAGGAGCGAGGAACACTATAGGAGGATTATATGAGTCCTGCGCCGCGAAGGGGTAAGCACAGCACAGCATATGCCTTTGTCATCTGCTGTCATGCGTTCACGTCCGCAAGCCTAGCCGTGACTGCTGCGCGGTCTCATTTCGTAGTAGGCTCGCCGTCGGTGACAAACGCGACAACCCCGGACGCCTCGCCGACCGTCACTCGATCTCGTGTTTGAGTCCGCGTTGGCTGATTTTCCTTTTTTCATTCTGTCCTCCGTGGATTGTTACTTGTAACAAAAGCCAAGTAGCCCTCGCTGTGCGTGCATACAGCTGCTCACTTGACCGGCCGAGAAAAGGCTGCTTACAACCGAAGCTTCTTTTGGGGGTTTCGCGGGCTGCTGATCTCGTTGCAACAAGGCGGTTCGGGGGGAGCCGGAGCGGGTCGACAAATGCAGAAAAGGGACAAAAGTTTCGGTAAGCGTTTTCAACGCGCTTTGACTATGATGTGGCTTAAACAGTGTCATTGTAAAACGATTATGTTATACACCGAGAAGTTAGAGCCTTTAACGTTTCGGGGGTTTATATTGATCTCGCTTGCGCATCTTAGCATAGGCTATGTTGTTTGTTCTATTGCCTGAAGTCTGATTATTAAACGAAGCCCCTATACATTGGCTATAGCTTAGCGTATCTCTGTTGTATTATTTATAATCGAAAAACAATTGCGCACACATTCGCCCATAGAATCTCATGTCCTCGAAATTGCGTTTCTCTCCGTGATGTCTTCCATTGTGAGAGCTGCAACGAAAATTGAGCTCTCTATGGCAAATTCCATTATTGGCCTTTACCAAGCACTATGCTGCCATGGCAACAGTAATTAAATTGATAGTGTGAAATGTCAGTCTCTTGTCGCACTGCTTTGATGGCTGTAAAAAGAGGGAATCAAAGAGCCAAATAGTTGCCTGCTTTTACGAGACTTTTTTCCAGACTCCACTTAGCCTAGTTCTTTGAAATTACTTTAGTAATGACTTTATGTGTTATGTGATGCAATAGATGCATGTGTCTTGTCTTCACTGCTTCACTACTGTCCTCAGATAGTATGACTGAACAGCAGCCAGCAGGCAAAGAATGAGACCGCATGAAAGAACGTCATTGCTCTCCTGAAAGCTGTGATTTTCTTTTCTTTTATGGAAAATGTATCTTTTGTTCCACATTTCCCCCATCAATGAGGGAGACCTAAGTGGTCAAATTTCTCCAATGCTTATCCCTGTCGGTTCCTAAATTGGGTGTAGATAGGGTATAGCCTATAGTGGAAACTTTTACTTATTTGGCGTGGTATTGAATAGCTGTGACTTTGTGCAAACGATGCTGGTGTAAAAAAGGCACATAGCGAAGGCAGTCACCCATGTGTCCGTTCCACAGTTCTACCCAGCCAATTAAAATCTCACAAGTTTAAAATGAATGGGGTGAAAACAATTTCCTCATACCAGTAAACAGAACTGTACTGCACACCTGTTTGTAGTGTTTCCTTGAGTTTTTTGACTAGGCCTATCGGGAGATTATAGGCTACAGTATGTTTTAAATAACATTACACATCTCAAAACATGTAACATTGTGTATTATTTCTATTACTACAGTAAAGTGTTCTTTATGCGTTACATATTTGTTCCAAGAGTTTGCCTCAACAATTCAGGTCACTGCCTAGAATCTCATAAAAGAGTTTGATACAGATGTATTAACACTGAAATAAAGATCACATTTCCACAGCCTTGCAGCTGAAAATAATATCAACTCAACAGCTACAGTTCTAAACTAGTGTAAAATTGCATGGAAACTCACCAACACACTCAAAACATTCAGTAGCTCACAGTGAACAGCAACTACAGGTGTAAATGTGTAGTATACAGTTAAATGTAAAGTGTGAGTGTGTGATGGGTTTGTGGATTCAGGACAAAGAGAGGGGGTGTCCCTCTCCTCTGGGAATGGAAGGAGAATACTAATTAGAGGCTGGTGCTAGGCCACATTGCCCCCCCCCCCCATTGCTCAACAAAAGCCTCACACCCCTGCTTATAGGCCCAAACAATACACGCCCGCTGTAAAGACTCTTTACTTTAAGCCACTCCCATTTAAAAGAGGAAGGCGAGAAGAGGTCAATGAAAAAGTGCCTCGTGGAAATTTGAAACTGCAACTTTCTGTTCTGGCCCCTGTAGTGGAAGTAGCCTTTTATGTGCACGTGTATTATGTTAGAGGAACAGATGCATGTTGGAATCACACACGTGCGTGTTGTGTTTTATTAATTGGTTTTCTTTAGCATGAGTGGTCAGGAAAAGCGTGAGTATGGATCTGTATATATTGTGGGCAGTTTTTTGTAATCCGTTAAAATGTAGCATTAGTATGTTATTCCAACTGAAACAATTGCAATCCTGATGTTACATTTTAGTGGAGAATAAACACTAGAAAGTGTATTGAAGTGATAACATATGCCTCCACACTACTACAGCTGCATACAACTATAGATGGAAGCGATTGCTACTACTGTACATGACCTGTATAGGTTCGGACTGAGTGTCGCTGCCACTGTGCTGTCCTTCCCAGGTATACAAATGCTCTCCGTCCAGCCGGACACCAAGCCGAAGGGCTGTGCCGGCTGCAACCGGAAGATAAAGGACCGCTACCTGCTGAAGGCCCTCGATAAGTACTGGCACGAGGACTGCCTGAAGTGTGCCTGCTGCGACTGTCGCTTGGGAGAGGTGGGCTCCACGCTGTACACCAAAGCCAACCTGATCCTGTGTCGGCGAGACTACCTACGGTAGGAGACGCGCGTTCGCACCCCTCGCGCGAGGGCGTACGTATGTGACACCACGGTTCACTGCTCAGTGTGTTTACAAAGTGTCTGTGGTGCAGACACTGTGGGCGGGGGCTCACGTATGACGCGTTGAGCTGTTTTCAGATGATAAAATCCAGATTTATATAAAAACTGGAATTTTGTCAATGGTAACACCAGCGTTTATGTGTCTCTTCACAGTTTTGTCTCATTGTTTAGTTTACAGCTCAACACCATTTTAGGGTGCAGTTGCACTTTAAGATGATACTCTTGATGGTCTGCTAGCTGCCCATTATGTGTCCGCGCTGAAAAATAATATGGTGTTTCTACACAGCCCTGGCTCTTTAAATAGGAACACAAAGTGGTGCAGACCACACAACACTATCTCAGCCGTGGGGGGCGGAGCTTCTGAGGGAGCGCCCCATAGCATTGAAGGGAGAGGTGTTTTGGTTTTTCATGTGTTAAAATATCAACAATATTTCTTCAGCATTGCTTACGTCACCTTTAATTTACAGTTATATATGAAACAATTGTATATACTGTATATTTTCATTACTGTAACATCCATTTATTTATTTATTTATTTATTTATTATGTGTATATCTTTTTAATTGTGTTTATTTTTTCATGATTTATGTTAGGCTATTAAAAGAAGTGGTTTAATACTTGCACTAAGAGGCTAATTAGAGGTATTTAACCACTTACTGTAGGTTTGGTGTTGTGACTCAAAGTGTGAGAACCACACAACATTGTGTTTACCAACTTTAAATTTTTGTTGTAGGCCTTTAAATCGCCATTTTGCAGATTATATTTGGGACACAAAATCCAAATATTAAATTCTAAAGTTACTTAATCTCAATAAAAATAAATTTTCTCTCAAGACAACACTGTAGACTACTATGCTCCAGAAGGAATATCATTGAAGCTACAGTTTAAAGACAATTCAGAAATATGTAAATTGTGATCAGTAGTCTTGGTTTAAGGAGTCAACATGAGAACAACTATCAGTGTAGAAGAGTTTTGTACAGTTTGTACTTTGTCGTTCAGATGTTGTCACCCTATTTTGTTTTTTTTTTTATTCGAGAGAAATACAGATTTCATAATATCTTTAAGGATGCATTTGTTTTATACAGTATAGGTGGGAAATGAAGCATTCAATTTTACAGTCCTTCTGTATACTGTATTATTTGACGTATGCTAAATGTATGCATTCCTTCCAGGCTTTTAACCAGTTTAGCTTTAAGAATATAATCCATAGTCCAACAGCAGTTTTTTCACCACCTCTTCTTGATAAATTGTCTTATTCATCCCTGTGTTTCCTTTCAATAGTCTTTAGTGTCACAGTGATAAATTATCATTACTGTTATCTGTAGCTGGGCTGTTAACAGTTGAACCTAGCACTCCTGTACACAGCACCCCAGTTCAGGACTATAATACTGATTTGTCTTTCTGCTGCCACCAGGGTCTACAGTATGTACTGTAACATACAGGGAATTTGGATCTTTTCTAGGCAAGGATTGGGACATGGGGTATGTGCTGTGTGCTTTAGGTATGGACACTTTCAAAGTGCCACAGTTCATTTAATTTCCGCATTAAGGAAGAGAGAGCTGCTATTAGCTGCCGTAGACAAATGGGCTTTGGGGAGCCACTAGTGTGAAGCCCTGCCAGAGGGTAACGAAAAGGCAAAGATTGCCATTCCACAGTAAGGCTCATTGACTGGGGCTGTGACAAGCCTTCAATACCTACTGCAGAGTCCTTGGGCTCTTAAAACAAGAGACTATAGTGTTTGGAGAAAAGCAAATGTTGTTTTCTCCTTATATTGTTGCTGCTGTGGGTTTTGTTGGCCTTGCTGTCGTTGTTATGGTCGCTTATGTGTACAGAAACTGTAAATGTCATCATTGAATCAGATGATGTGCACGTTGTTTTTGCAGACACCAATAGCGGTTGGCCTGAGCGAGCATTACTGAATGGGTAGAGCAGGCTACAGGGGAGACCAATTCCAACATGTTATTCTTTCATCTTCAAAGTTCAAGGTGACTGAATTGATTTGATGCCTTGCTATCACGCGAGTGGCCCGCCCGTGAATGTGCCCTGACATCTCCTCACTGCCGGCTAATGAACGGCAAATATACCAAACCGCAGCACTCCACATCTGATCTGCGGGGCAACAATGAAAAGCCAGGCTCCATCAGAGAAGCAATCAATGGCTGAACATCACAAAGCAATAGCTTTTTATTTATATTTATTTATTTTTATTTTTTTGTATTCATGCAAACCCTCCCCCCAGTCCCCCGGTACAAAACCCCAACTCAAAAACATTATTTCTACTTCTGTTTATCTCATTCTGTCAGCCCAGGTTAGGGACGAGTGATGGGAAATAAGGATGGCTTAAGATTAGTTCATTTTTTCTATTTCACTGGTTTTAAAAGTAAATGATTTGAGGCTTCATTATATCCTGCCCCACCCCCACTCCAAAATCAATCCTTCTCTGCTTAGCAGTGTGGCATGTTATTAGGCCTGACATAACCAGGGTTAATAGAATTCTTCAGGGGTCTACAACCAGGAGCAATGCGATCCCACCAGCAGAGAAATAATAATCCCCTATCACAACACATGCAGAAAATAACAAAGAGAGAGAGAGGGGGAAACAAATTAAAGAATGGCAGTGGGAAAAAAATGCAATGCTCACCAGTCTCTGCCCCTCATTTGTGATCAAAATTATAATATATATATTTCTTTTAGACTGACTGAATTTGTTTATGTTCGTGTGTCCCACCAAAGCAAGGCCATTTGCCCTCCTATACTCAGAGCTGCGAATGTAATTATAGGCAGAAAGTGTTATCGCTTTGTGGTTGGTTTGTGTGCCGCGTCGCAGGTGTATTTTTATCAATAAATGATACTTTTTTGATTCCGACGCTTTCATTGATGATGGCGGTAAAAATGCTACTGTTTATGCTGATGTGTGTTTTTCAAAGTGTACCACGATAAGGTGCAGCGCGTGGGGAAAAGAGCAGGCTGACGGGACTGACACATCTAAGTTAGAAACGTTGAGAAAATGAAGACGGCAACAGCCTACAGAGTGCAACAACAAACAAGCCCCCCCCCAAAAAAAAAAAAAGAAAACTTCAAGGCCAGAATGCGAGCGTAAAAAAAGCTTTTGGGCATCAGTTAATGGAAAACTGTAAATTTCCGGCATTCATTTTAAAGACAGCACCAGGAGAACACTTATTTATTTATCTATCTATTCATTCATTTTTTAATCCAACTTCAATTTTCCTCTACACTGGTTTTAGTAAGATTGTAAATGCAAGCAAACTCACAGAGCCGTCAACATGGGTGGATTTATTACTGTTTTGGAAAGCTGGCTATCAGTGAAAGATAACCAACATGTAGAGCGCGGTTCAGTGTAATAACTTCTATGGGTTTTTTTTCTCTCCTCATTCTGAACCAACTTTGTGTTCCCTCAGCAAACCTTGTATAAACACATATGTATATGTAAATGGGGGGGGGGATAGTATCGCTCTTTTCATCTTGGCGTCTCGCTCACAACCCGTTGCCGTGTCAGAGCCGGGCACGAGCTGTGACATCAAGTCAAGCTTTATCTGTACAGAATAGGGAGGAGGCGAAGAGAAAAGAGCTTAAGATATATGAAACTGGCACATTCTTTTTGTAAATCCAATTCGGGTGCATTCGTTTGTTCTGAATGTGTGTCGTTGGTTGACTAAATTTGAAGCCAGAGAACTTAAGAGAATCAAGATTGCCAGCTACAATTTGTTAGCTGGCCTGGCAGCTAGCTTCCTCTTTTGTTTCAATAGAAATGGCACCAAATGAATTAGGGCAAGCATGACTATATACAAATTACACATGACCACAATGCACACACAATATTCTTTGCTGTGAAGTCCACTCTGGTAATTATTCCCAACAGTGCATTGTACGCAGGTAGTCGCAGGGCCCAAAACCAGCTGATGCCAAACTACTTCAAACCAAAGCCTGCTCGCTTAAGGATAGCTGTGCTCCTCTGAGATTTGCAGGGAGCCCATGTGTAGTTTGTCATGAGCTCTCTCCTCCCTGATTCTCTGCAGGCTGAAAGATTCAGGCCAGCGCCTCTTTCTCCTAATGACCAGCGCAGATGTTCACCTGTTCAGCAGGACTCAGTCTCCTCGCTAACACTGAAGGGCATTGGAGTTAGTTAGGCCATTAGTTGCTGTTCTGCAGTGCTAATGCCTTTACTGTACTTGCAGGCCAGTTACGGTACTTGCCAACGGTGCTGTGTTTTCAGTTCAGGTTGCGCGTCTAGGTGTGGCAATATTGCTAAGATGCACAGTACATTTAATTGTATTTCTGCACTATCTGTGTTTTAAATAGACAACAGAGTTAGGAGAGGTGTTGGTAAGTGACCTGTAAACATCAATTACTGTTTTAGTTCTATCAAGGTCTTGATTCAGAATTGTGTTTTTTTTTTTTCTGTTTAAAATTTCACGTTTTTCCTCGACACTATGATCATTTAATACTGTGCTTTATAGCACAATAATGGCTGCATACACCATCAGTTCAGATATAATTCCTGATAATTGACTAAATCAGAGTTGAGAGGTTTTCGCTCGACTGCAACAGTGTTTTGCTCGCTGCACCTGCTCTGTAATTGTGTAACTGGTTTTTGGAGGGAAAAGATGAGGCAGGTTTTCTTCACTCCCTTTTGTTGAAGGGCGTGGTCCTCTGAAAGGTTAGCACGCCTGCTGAACGGGTGAATGCCACCATCATTACTTACTCTCTCTGCGTGCTTCGCAACACTTTGCTTTTTTTTTTTCCCCTTTGTTCTGACAGTGTTTTTGGCAGCTGCGACCTACACTCGGGCAACTTCAGCTGAAAAAGCGCGCTCTGTTTAAAGGCTGCTGTCCACATCTACAGCCGAAACTCAATCACATGAAGGAGTCGTAAATAAAAACCTCAAGTGCGGCAAAACACAGTCTGGATGACTCCACCTCATCCACTCCATCCCTTTCTCAAGCTAATATTTAGTCTATAGCCTACCGCCAGTCAGTGTAATGTGTTGAATTGTAGAAAACCCATCAAGGTTAAGGCCGAAGATGGCACGCAAAGGTCATCGCTTTCAATTAATTAAGGGGTTCTTTTTATTCCCCCCTTGAAAGAAATAATTTTTTAAGCGTCAAAGAAGCAGCCTTCAGTTCTCAAATCCTTTGAGCGCTCAATGGTGGGGGGTGAATTTGCCTGGCATGCCTTGGCGCATTCAGGCCAAAATTGCATCCTGTCTCTGGTGCTTGGAAATACAATAGGCCACTCATCACGCACAAAAGAGGCTCTCCTGCTCAAGGTTTTAATGGGACTCTAGGTGGAGAATGTACCACTCAGGCTGTCGGTCCGGACCACTTTAGCTTCTTATGTATGCCTCTCATCCTTCACCCCTCCCCTGCTTTCTACCTTTCTCCTACCTATCTCTCTCTCTCTCTCTCTCTCTCTCTCTCTCTCTCTGAGCTCCTCGCAGCTCTTTGATGCCACTAATAAGAGTCTCCTTCACGTCGAGGGTCCGTCGATTATTACCTGATTCTAATTACGCACAAGAGAAACTTTGTTTGATGTCTTTTGTGCACGCTGCCTCGCATAGCTTTCAGTCCCATCCTCAAACCCACATGACCGCGTGATCCCCCACTCACCCCCCCCCCACCCCCCACCACCTCATCCACCCCCTTCCTCCCCCTCGCCACACCCCACAGCCAATACGCCCCCGGGAGACAACGCAGCGAGTGTACACATTCGCAGCGGCACACAGCCGCAGCATTACAAGGTGAACTATTCCCTGGCACGTGTTATTATTAATAACTGTCAGGGAGAGGGGAGGGATGGTGGGAAGGGGGTGATGGGGGGGGGGGTGTGGTCACCCCAGACAACTCCTTGAAAAGAACCCTGGGCAAAAGCAAGTAGGCCGCAGCTGGGTATGTTGTAAAACAATACCTCTCTCCCCCAAGGAGGCCCAGCGCTTAAAGCAAGAATAATGTACGGGGGAGAGGGGGGGGGGGTGCAGTTTGGCCACATTTTGTGGCCATAAAAAATTAAGATGTCACCGCCTGGTGCTTTCGAGCATACCTTTACCTCTGAGCTTAAGGTATTAGAATATGAATAGGCTGGTGCTATAATGTTCGATGTCGTTTTTTTTTTTTTGCCTCGTCCTGGACCCCTGCATTGTCATTAAAGCACTCTGATGGCGGTGTTCAATTCAAAGGACTGGCGAGCAACGAGCCACTGAGAGTGAGATGCTAATCACCATGTGAGTTAGCTAGTTAGTTGAATTCATGGGGATTGTATTATCATTTCTGCTTTGCGGGGCAACTAGGCAGGTATTAGAAGGAGATTGGGTGTACTGTACTTGCATTCAGGGGGAGTAGATGCTCTTCATTTTGATAAGGAGATAGTTGTGGTCATAATCTGAAATCGGAAAGTTATACTGTATGTCTCCATGAAATTTTTTTACTGTGCAGCTCTTGGTAAAAACACACTTTTTACAATCCGTTATTCCTTCTAGAGAGAGGGAAAATGCAGCGTGCAACTTATTTCTTTGGCCCTTTTCATTAGGTTTTTAGGCTTCACAAATCCAGCCTTAATGTCCTCGACTGAACAACGCAGACATCCCGATACATCACTCCAATCTCTCCAAATGAAATTGGTTTTGGCGGAGGTCAAGGTTCAGAGCATGTCTGTGGTATGATTTTATCTAATCGGAGCAAGGGAGGAATATAACAGCGTAATCCCCCTCTCCGTGTAGCTATCAGAAGCCATGGCTTCTGTTTTTCATGCCAGCGCACACCGGCCTGAAACTGCTGCAGGATATGTTTGTTGTTTGTTTTAGGGATTCGAAGGGGGTCACTGGGACATGTTCTACAGAGTGATTCCTCAAACGGTGTCAGTGAGAGACAGCGGAGGTCTAGGTGGAGCCAGAGTGATAATCTTGTGGATTGTATCGGAGAATAACCGGCATCTTCAAATTCTTGAAAATGGTTGCCACTGATGGTCTTCAGAAAAGCCATTTTGATTTGTATTGCCTGCTAGTAATGTTACAGTGTGGCAAGCACAGATAGGATTATCTAATTATATAAAAAAGGACTGCTTGGTTATGGTGTCCTCTCTGGAAACGAAATACTCTGTTCAGTTATGCTGTGTTTTCTCCTTCAGGGCATATCTACCGTCTGTCCAGTTGACAAATGAAGGGCTGCATAACTAAAAAAGCAATCAATGGGCTATTGTTTGAAATCAGTGTTATGTCACCCAAAACATGTTACATGCCTTTTTCGGCTCCCTCCCATTACACTGCATTTCATGACGAAGGTTGAGTCACATTGTGTCTCAGCAAGTTGGCGCACATTGACTTTTACAGTCCTTTTACAGTCCTTCCATATTAGAGGTTATTGTTTTTAAAATATGATATCTACTGTAGTTTGAGGGCCAATATTAAAAAAACATTTAGGAGCAATTGCATCAGTACAAGTCAAGACATGCTCTTTGGTTATTGTACACTGGACTTGTAGGCTGGCGTATCCGTTATGTTTTCTATCATTCAGGCAGCCAGCCAGATTATACAGTTGTTGTAACATATTATACGACAACTGGAATTGTATTATTTTGTCAATTGTTTCCTTTTTTTAAATATTACATTATTTTTTGTTTTAGGCTTCTAAGGGCAAGATGTTTTCTACGATTAGCGATACAACACCCAGAGCAAACAATTTCTGAAATTGATGAGCTTTGCTAATATCATTACATTTAGTTTTGATTTCCTAACCATTGTTTTCCTAACCACAACAAAATATGTCACTTCACTGCAAAATGTTACAAAATGTTTACAAAGGTTTTAAATAAATTTGGTCTTGCCTTTTATACTGTACTGTATATTCATGAAAGACAGCCATATATAGCAGAATGTTTCATTTTAATATGATTCCGCAAGAGGCAAAAACCATTTGGTTAATTTTGTTTTGTATAAAACAAAGTTTTGTCTTTGTAAATATAAACAAATATGCTCACATTGATTTTCTCTGAATACATTTTGCCCATATAGGCTTATTCATTTGGTCATTCTACAAAAATAGCTTCTTGTTAAATCAACAGAAAAATGCATGCTTTTTACATGCAATTTATGTGATGCCAAATTTCTGAGTACATACATATGGTACATATATACTGTACTGTACTGTAATCAATGCAACACTGTGCTTATTCACCTGCTGTTCAGCACTGAGTCTGCACAGAAGACGATGGCGATAAAGATAGCATTACTTTACAAAAACATTACTCATCGGCGATTGGACAGCTAACGCCGGCTGAGTGCAATGTTTGCCATAATGGTTCAACATGAGAACAGGCTGTATTTCTCTCAGCCCGCTGCTTGTGCCCGTTGTTGTTGCAGTATCGATTCATCCCAGCCACCCATAGCACAGAGTTATGTCATTCTCCCGGGTTTGTGCATGCCATCGCGCACCGTCACCACGTGGCATTGTGCGGCGGGAGCGAGAGGCCGCATTGGCTTCACCTGCTCGCACGACGACATCCATCCAACGCCACCCGGCAGAAGGCGAGAGGGAGAGAATGTTTCATAACGTGCCAACTGGGTTCGCAATAGACACTCACCAGGTCAGCTCCTTTTCTGTATGGCCTTGACGGTTAGCCGAGCCAATAACGTTCAGGGTCAGTCGCGTACAAATCTGTGTTTTGTCGGTTGGCTTATCTAATTCTGTGTCCCAACATACCGACCAGGGTAATGAAAAATGCATTGAATCAGTTACATTGTGCAATTGAACACATCCATCATTTCCTGCTACTTTATACGAGTGAAAACCATGTGACCGCTTCACTTGTGAGCCCCCTCCATGACCATGCAGACCTCTTCGTAATTAATATTGACTCATTGCCTTAAATTCATTCAAGCAAATCAAGCCATTGCCATTTCTACTGTGCACCATTCATTTCATTTTTATTTGATTTTATTATTATTATAAAGATTTTGTTTAATTTTCAACCACTGTATAAATTACCTGCTGACTTTACACAAAAAAAACACCTATGTTTTTTTTACCCCCCTCCAAGGCTTTAAAATTCTGCCACTAAGGATTTTAACCCCCCCATCCAAAGTATTTGATATCCTCTCTCCTTCAAGATTAACCTTTATGGCCCCTAATAAATGGTCTATATTGACATCAAAGGAGTGAAGAGATGGCACCGCACCGTATGGAAAGTAGTACTGGGGCCTGTAAAGAGAGGCTGAACTGAGACCCCTCCCCCCCCACTCCTCACCCCCCACCAATGAACAGTAATCGTGCCCGTCCGTTTGGAAATTATGCTCTTCTTTGTCTTTTTAATTAAACTCAAGCACAGTTTGCAGGCAGTTTGACCTTTGATGGCCCCGCTTTGTGAGGAGTGCCGCAGGTCATTTCCATGCATATATTACCGGTTCAACCCCCTCCAACACCATCACCACCCCCCACCCAGTTTCTCCCTCCCTAGCAATGATCCACAAAGCTTTACAGATTAGGGAGAGGTTTGCTTGAAGAGAAATGCCCGTCTTTAATCTGCTACGTCTGAAGTTTTCTTGAAGTTCTCCCAAATAGAATGTGTTTTAGATATAAACAAAAACATTAGAAAAGTCTTGTATTTCACCACAGATTGTACACATACAGTAGGAGTACCCAGATGTTCACTTAGAGTGGTATTTGGTGGTTAAATAACCAACATCTGCCCTAATACTGGTGACATTTATCCCGAGAACGCCAAGGATTAGTATCACATCTGATCCTTTTGTCATTAAAGAAAATGAAGGTGTTCCTTTGTAGCTTGCACTTCGGTGCTTACAGCAGCAGTCCCATTGTGTTGAGGCTCTTTTGTCATGTTTAACGCCCTTTGTTTCCCATCAAAGAGCCTCTGTGGTCACCGCATCTGGCTCATAACACACACGGATCCACAACCTTGCCCAGAACTCACTGTTGGCTGCTCCGCGCCCACATATTTGGCTGTCACCTCCACTCTGCAGGCATGCAAGAGCGTGATAACCAGCCCTGTCGTTTGACATACAGTGATATGCAATACCCCTCCCTCTCCACCTCCCCCCTGCTTATCCCAGAGGCTTTGGCACACATCGGGTCTGTTTTGTTTCAGGTCTGTGTGTTTGGTAAGCGGCCACACTTTTGTCCTGCTGCAACCCTGGAGGCCGGGCTTCGACTCCCAAGCTGGTAACAGTCGTGTGTTGTGGAGACTGGTGGTACTGCACCCGGAAGAACCAGCTTTACTTTCGTTCACATATAGTCACTGTTTTTACCGCCACCTAAATAGATTTGTTTTAGGAACCACACGAGTGATAAACTCTGTGTGACAGTCCTACTTCTAACCTCAACTCTACATTTTGAAATCAAGTTTAAATCTACCAATGGACCCAGAATCAATCACATCTGTGGGAGAAAGAGGAAACTCTCTCTTGTGGTTCAGTCTCTCCTCCTCCCCCCCCACCCCTCTCTCTTTATCTCTGGGTGTGTGTGTGTGTGTGTGCGTGCGTGTTTTTAACTATTGATGCTAAATAGCTCCAAGTGACATCAGCAGATGTGTTGTGGCGAGTGGGATCAAACGCGGCCGTGCATGATTAATGGGGCCCACCGGTGCAGATGAAGACAGACGAGGGCCTGCGGGTCCCGCTCCCCGTCGGAGGGGACAGAGGGGACGAGAGAGAGAGAGCGAGGATGGAGCAGACGTTGGGGTGAGGGTGAAGGACGGTGAGGCTAAAAGAGAGAAGCGAGCGCGGCTGTTAGGAGAACAACAACCCCCTCTGGTCCAACCTTCTCCCCAAACAGCGGTTTTGCCGCCCGTATATATTTGTAGGTGTGCTCGTGTGATGTGTGTGTGTGTGAGTGCTCAGCAGCTCAGTGAGCAGATGCAGCTGCAGGGCGGAGCGATGTCCAGAGACCGGCGCTCTGGTGTGGGATGAGCGTGTGTTCCCGGGGAGGCCCGAGGAGGCTAGAGGCAGCGCGGGGCAGGCCGGGCACAGCCGTTGGCTTATGGTGTGCATGCTCACTGGAGAAACACCCGGCAAAGGGAAAGGACGGTTGTTTCACTGCGCCTTATTCCTGCTCGGGGCTTTTGGATTGTTGAGTGTTGCGATTTAAGTTAGTGGTTCTCAAGCTGTGGGTCAAGTCCTTAGTATTCATACCACTGAATAGTATATATGTAATAATAAATACTTTCTTTACGAAAAATTCATAGAAAAACGTACAATGTCTATTTGTTTATAGTTAGTAAATACTGTACTGTAGGTCTCCTTAGTGTATAGTACTGTATGTTATGCTGTTATGCTCATCAAGGAGTCACAGTCAAATAACTACTTTGGATTTGGGGTTGCTGGTCAAAACATTTGTCTTAAAGGAAGGTAACTCTAAAATAGTGAAGCTACGAAATAAAATGTTGGGAGATTTCTTTTCCAAACTACATTATGCTCTTTTCTTTTTACCTTCCATTTCATCTGAACATGCATCTCTGAAATCAATTGTTTGTGACCTAGAATATTTTGTTAGCTCATACATTTGTTTAAAAAAACCAACAACTCTAATATTGTTTGTATCTTATTTTGCTGTAGTTGACATCCAAAGGAGCTGGATTTGATCCAGTTTAACATTTCACTTTCCGATTTCACATTCGGGATTAAGGTAAAGAGCGCACAGCGGTTTCCACAAATGGCAGCAGCATGGCAGCTCTCCTGCCACTTGCATGTGTCAGAGGCACAGTGTTTAACCTTAAAGAGGTCGTCGTCCCCCCCCCCCATCCAGCCCCACCCACCCCCCAAACCCTTCAATTCTCACAGGAAGCCGAGGAGTCAAGCTCTATTATACAAGCAGGGAAGCAGCACCTCTGCGCATGTTACACTAAACCCGAGGTGCAGTCAATCCGCGCGGCTCGCCAGCAATTAGTGTGCTAGTTGTGTGTGGAGTTGGTGGGGTTCAGCAAGACCTTCTGTGGCCCCCGTCGGTAATGAGGCCTTTATGGAGATGAGGTGGGGGGGGGGATAAGCGGGGGGCGCAGGGAGAATGCAGCGCTAGACCGGAGCTTGTCTCGCTGCTGTTTTGAAATTGCGAGGGCAGGACTATGACGATTCGGAATGCCCATTGGTGGATGTCAGCCCCTCGCGAGCGTTATTTGGGGGCGGAACACACACACCTCGGAGGCCTCGGCTGAATCTCTGAGCGACTTCTCAATTAGTGCGCGGCCTAGCGGAACTGCCAGACACTATTGCTTGACCCCCTCTCCCTCCCACCCTCGCACCACCATCAGCCCCCAACAGCCAACCCCCTAGCTGCATGGCAGGCTATCTCGCGTGATCAGGCCTAGGTCACGGCATCCCATCCCAGCTTGGTAAGGAGGTGGCATGATAGAACTCTCATGCCACCTCCGTCAACTACATGCAGGAATGCATTGCTGTGAAATGTATCAGGTTTCTGTTGTATTGGTGTCAAGTCAATATCAATCAAGTCAGATCCAACCCGATTTAGTTTTACTGCATATTAAGTCTTGGTTTGCAATATACACATACTGTGTGTGTATGTATATATATCCGCTGTATATATTTTTATATATGTACTGTGTGTGTGTGTGTGTGTGTGTGTGTATATATACCCATTGAGGTCTTTATAGAGATGAGGTGGGGGATAAGAAATAAGAGGCTGGTATATAGAGATGAGGTGGGGGATAAGAAATAAGAGGCTGGTATTACACGGTGTTTGGGACGGGAGCGGGGTGTATATATATATATATATATATATAATTGCCGTCGTTAATGCAAAACTGCAAAACAACAGTTCTTTCTGATCTGTTATCGTGCTTTAAATATTGCTCATAAAGAGAGAACAATTACAACATATTATCTTATGTGTGACTTCGGTTTAATCCTGCTAGCAGTCATTTGTTCTCTGTACCACTCGGGCACTCCTAGCTATTTCAAAATGATGATACGTATAACTGGTATCATCTTGTATTTATTTTATTCTAAGTTTTTTTTGCTTTCTGTACTTGACAAACATGACAGGTTTGTATTGGATTACAGTTATAGATGTCATTGGTACTAAATCACAAATACCAGACCTCTCCCAATTAAACAAATACAGTTGGAATGTGTGATTTGTGATGATGACAGTGTTTAGGTTAGTTCAGAATCAAAGTCTCCGATGCTTCGCTACTAGTTTGCCCTGAATCTCCGTGATAACACATAATACAGCGAGTGAGGGGAAAGCGTGGCCTGTGTAACCAAGCCAAGCCAGATGCAGTCACCGTGCTACGCTTGTGTAAAATGAGATGTAAATGCGGCAATTTTAACAGCCTGATTTATTCATGAAGAAGCCCAAAGACAGAGAGGAATGCTAATGCTACACACTGCTTTGCCCTTGGCCAGGACACATCGACAAACAAGTCGCTCAGCAAAGGAATTAACAACTTCATTAAAGGCTCCATACCATTCCATTTTCCAACTGTCATTTTGGACAGAGCTGAACAATCGGTTCTGTTGGTGTTGCACTTTTTAACTTTTTTTTTTTTTAAACATTCCCTTAATTGATTGGTTACTGCATGAGTGGGAGTGGCAAGATAGGTCAAAGAGGACTTTTTACGATCAAGAACACCTGGGCTTGCCCTGGATTGTTTTACAGAAAATAAATATCCATCTTGGAATTTTTTTAGTTAGATTTAAAGATTAATCTATTCAGCAAAAGCAGCAAAAACTTGAATTAAGTTACCTGCAGCATATTAACATTGTATTGAAATGTTTTGAGTTGACAGTCTTTTTGACCCCTTACTGTGGTTCTAAACCATTTTGGACAATGTGTCCCTGGCAAGGTCTCTGCAAAGACTCTCCGAATCCTCCTAGAGTTGCATTACTAACATACATCCAATCTATAATTGGTTTTGGGCGTTATATAGGAATCAATGTGTTCCTAAGGTCATGCCTCCCCCTTCATTAAATGTATATCCGAACACTTGGCAATAAGAGGCTGGGATTACACCAGCAGTGTTTGGGACGAGAGTGGGGTCGCTGCATTGATTGCACCGCTACCAGTTTTCCATACACTTTTAATCTCTCTGAAATGCTAAAGAGGCAATCAAAAGGATCTGCGGGGCTGTGCTGTCAGAACACCGGCCACATGTCAGGCCGGTGATTTCTCAGCCGCCACCACTGCATTAAAAAAGGCCTGATCAATTGGTGGCCCAGCCAGCCCTTATATTGCATCAGAGAGAGAGTGTGAGAGAGAGAGAGATTTTTTTTTTTTCTGCCACACTGGAGCATCGCCTAGCATCCACAACCTCTCTCTACCTCCGCTGCACCCGGCAGAGACAGAAATATACTCTTTTGGTTTCTGTACAGCGATCTGGAAATGTTGATGCTGTGCTGCCTTGCCCTGAAGAATATTCTAGATATCTCAGTAATACTAATGATGCAATTAACAAATAGTAAATCGCCACATAAATTCATGGACATTAAGCATTAGCATTTCATGTGTTTCAGTGATTCTTACACCTTAAATAACTCCAGCACAGTGTGGAGAGTAAACAAAAAAAACATAGACTGCATTGGTTATATGGCAAACGTTTTAATAACTTGTATTCATTAGTGCATTTTAATGTGTAATATGAACAAGTATACCTGAAGTATACAAAAATGATTGAGTGTTAATGAACTTGGTCGTAAAACAATTGGAGACAGTAATCTACTAAAAAATACATGTACGTAATTCCTTTGTTTAATGCTTGTTACAGTGGCTCATGTGAGAAACAAATGATCATGACAGATGATACTTTATTCATGGCTATGGCCCTGAACCGCTGAGCTGCAGCTTTTCCACCACATATTTTTTTAGCTCGTCGGAAAGCTCCTTATGCTATAATTGTTTCAGATATTTAGATTTCAGCCGACCAAAGGCGTGTGCGTGCGCATGTTCTCATTAGATTAATAGGCTGCACATGGTCCTTTCATTAGCAAGACCTCCTTTGTTGGACTTGCAGTGTTGAGGTCATATTGTAGACTTAGATTATTCCATCATCAGCAACCACCCAAACAATAAAGAGCCATTAAACCCCAGGAAATCTACGTTTTCTCAATCCATAAAGCCTTATGATAAAAGTCATACAAGGTCCTAACATAGCAGCACAGCTTTGATGTTGAGAAATGGGTATAATTAATTTGTTTTAATACACTGTGGGTGTGGGAGGGGGGGGGGATACATATTGATTCAAAGTTAATATGCCTAAATCTGCATTGCACTGAATTTGAGTTCTTCCAATGGTTCTTTCAGCACCATTGGGAATCTTTTGTGTTATAGAAAATTCGGCAACATTGTGTATGGTATTCTTTTTAGATCCCGTTTGCTTTGTGACACGAAGTGTACAATGTTTGACTATTTAAGAACATTTTTTGGGTAAAGAAAGTCTCAGTTTGTCGTGCATTTGTTGAAGTATATGACTGAAAATATGCAATTAGTAAGACTACAAACCCTGTGTTATGACGTTTTTGCGCCACAATCCACAACCAGAAGCATTGTTTTGGTGACGTGTGTTGTGAGAGACGAAAGCTGTAGTTCACTGAGCAGTTATACACAAAACTAAAGATTACTTTATAGTTTCACAACAAGCTGCGGCATTCTTGACTTGAACAATTATCTTTAATAGTCAAACTTCGTGTCACAATTCAGACGTGATACAAAAATAATTTTATTCTCGCCGTTGACTACCATACAGATTTTATTGTCCAAACTAAGGTCCCATAATACGGAAGTGACTTAGGCTCTCTATTGAAACATTTTAAATTGTACAGTATCAGTGATTATAATATTTCAATCACTATATTACATAAAAACCCTCTAGGTGGATACAGGAGCCATTTGGTAGTCAGCATCTAATTAAAACTCTCAAATCACTATCTCTTAGTTCACATACTTGGATAAAAGGAAATTAATTGGTTCATGGATTTATTATAATTAAGAGTAGGACTGGTACATTTACTAGAAATTAATTTAAATGAATGTTGTATACCGGTAATTACTGTCAGTCTGTCAAGCTGATTGAAATGTTCAACGTATTATTGTCATTTCTTTTTAAGATATTTTCTATAGGACAATATTATTCATAATGTTTTGTATTAACACATTCTGTACCATTATTCTACAATTTCTACACAACACATTTGACTGCAGCTGGCCATGAGCTGAGGTTGCCAGTTCTCATGTAAAAATCTTAAAAATGTTAACATACCCACTTCAAGTTCAAGCATCAAGGACACTAGTTCCTATTTTTTTGTTTCTATCACTCAAGCAGTGTCACAGCATTAGCTATAAAAGCTTTTTGAGAATTTGTTCTTTCTTTTTCTTTTCTCTTTTACAAAGTCTGAAAGACTCTGAAGTACCAGAATATATCGAGACTTTGACCTCCACTCCATCCTACCCTACGCCTCTGTTTTCAGTTTAATGAGATGGCACGTAGATGTTAAAAGCTCTGATGGCACCCTATAATTGCTATGTTGAGCATAGAAAAGCTTGGCTGTCATTAACCTCGCAACACTACAATTCACTTCACATGTCTGGCAATTACCTCGCCAATAACGCCTGATCTTGCAAATGCTTGTGTTCTTGATTTCCTGTAATTAAATTGGGCTTTTCACATGGCATCTCAAAATGTGGAGGGGTCAAAAAACAGGTACCTGTAATCATCCCGGGCTGAATTTGAAGTAGGTACTAAATTGTCCGCATGAGAGGGGTCATATTTCCATTGTGTGAGGTCAAGAGTAGGTAGAGAAGGGAGGCATTATTTTGTTTGTAAAAATACAAAAGAAATGTGATGCAATGAAAAAATAAATAGTCAGACTCTAGTATAGCCACAGTGATTGTGATAAAAGCTATTCAGTGTCTTAGTGTCCCTTTGTCCTTTTTATTATCCAACGCATGAGAATGAATCAGTCACACCACACCTAAATAGTTGAATTCCACTCTGGATAATGGAGGCAGTTAATCCTAAAACCTAAAAGAGGGGTGCTTCTGTTGAAATTATAGTGAGATATAATCTATAAAGAGTTTTCACTCGAGAAGCCAAAGCCCTACTTTTTATGAAGGATGAATTATATGGAAAGATCGCCCTCTCAAAACACTCGTCTCAGTAACATGGCCACCATCTTCATTTCTGGAACTCACAACACTGGTATTTCCATTTGAACTAAATGGTTTTGAGTTCAGTCGCCTGGACACGTTATTTTTTGGACAACCCCTCCAGTTGAGATTAGCTTAATTAGCTGTGAAGAGCAATGACTCATGGGACTGTGCATGTTTGGTGCAGATAATTGCAGGGCTAGTGTGCCATAGCCTGGCATCCAGCTTGGGATTGCAGGTGGGTTGGCACGAGGAAGTGCCTATCGAACTGCACATCTGGCCCCCGCGGGGGTCGAAAACTTCCATTACATCCTCTCCAAAATGGCCCCCAAAATCCTCACACTCTTCTGCCAAAATGTTTTTGCTGAAAGCCTTTTCTAGTATACGTTTCTGTATTTTTTGGTAAATTACATTAATTTAGCTCTCTCTCTTCTTCTAAGTCAAGGAAAGTTTGTTTTTGGTTTTAAAACCACTCAGTCACATTTATATTGTTTGGATTTAGGATTTTTGGGTATTTCCAAGTGTGGCTTGGTGACATATGAAGGGGTCACGGGTGATTTTGTAGAACTACGATATTATCTCCAAATTCCATGAAGTTAATTTAAAAGAATTATTAGCCTAGTTTTATCAAATGTGTGTAAATGTTTACATGGTATTCATAAGTTGTTCATGTATTTTTATACTTTATATTATACTGACAGTATATCTCCAAAAGTGAAAAGACAACAGTAAATCACAGTTGTTAATGCATGAGACATGACAACCGGCTTGCGACCATGACAATTTGTGCATACAAGTGACCACTTAGCCTTTACGTTGGATCGCCAGTGTTCTTCCAACTTGCAGAGCAGTGTCTATAGGAGCTAATTAGGAAGCATGCCGTGGCTGTGCTCCAGTCAGCGAGGGGGGGCTGACAGTTCAGGGGAGCGTTCTTTTGTATGGTCGGTAGTCTCTCTGAGAGCAGGCCATAATTCATCATTAGGATATCAGAGTCCAGGTGCAGATGAGAACTGATAGAGCCGCCAGCCAGGCAAGTCGGGGCACTCGGGGAGGAAAATCTTATCCCAGGGACAATTCCCAGGTCAGGCCCATGGTAATTGAAATAATTTTGCCCCTAGAGTTGTTTAATCACTGACAATCACACATGCGGTGGCGGGGTTGGGGGGATAGGAGGACTAAATTGAAGAACCCACAAGTCTGATTACATCTGCCACCCTTAACTGCCCTCAACACCTTCTCTTTCAGCCCCCCCCCCCCCCTTCCCATTTCCCATCAATACCCTACTTGTCTGTCTTTTGGTCCACTCCCCATACTGGCTGTAGCCATGCCACTCACCACTGAAGTGTGCTTTGAATATGATGACTTAATGAAGGCTACCTTTCCGTCTTGCAGAGCCGATCAAGGGCTAACTCGGGCCCCCTCTAACGGTGGGAACAAGCGGGTTTCACCGGGGGGGGGGGGGGACACGACTAATGGACATCAAACACAATGGATCTCCCTTTGACAAATACAAAAAATAAAACATATCAAAACAAAACAAATCATTAAAAAAAAAGGCTGTGTTGAGATGCAACAACTCATTTGTCTATTATTAACCCTGAGCCTCTAATTATGCAGATTGCCATAGATTTTCCCTGGGTGCTCTGGAGTGAGATCCAGGGGTTGCTCTTGGCGTGGCAGGCAGACTAGGGAGGAGGGAGGGGGGGGCGGGGGATGGACGGCCGTGCATTACTGAACTTGCCACATTCATCATGTTGACTGATGGCATGGGGAGCCGGTCCTCAGGTCCCGGTGGTTAATGTAGTGGGTAATTAACTGTCATTTGCCTAGTAATAGGCCAATGATCAATGGTTTGTGAGGAAACAAATTCTAATCCGGCAGCTGATGAATGCACGCTGAGGCCAGAGCAATTGAAGTGCTGGGGGTGAGCAAGAAAAAGGAGGGTACAAAAGCCTGTCAGAATATTAAATGGCTCCTAAGATGGCGTGGGTTTCATTCTATAGCAGCAGCGCCCTGCAAGAAAAATGGTTTTGCCAAAAAAAACAAAGTAACAATTAATTTGCTGCTGTAATGTTTGTGGAATGCTCAGCAAAGTAGACGATGGATGGTTACATCTGCCACGGGTCCGTACTGATCCATGGGCAATACAGAAACGACCTACAGGAATGATCTACCAAAGTTGGGTGGTTGTTTTCTGATACTTCTTCCAGCAAACACTGAATCAGACGTGATGTGTGTGTGTGTGTGTGTGTGTGTGTGTGTGCGTGTGTGTGCGTGCTAATGTATACCAGACTTATATATTTCCTTCTCCTACACTCCAGTAGTCACCAAGAGATATTGTTTTTTTATTATTATTATTATTATTATTATTATTATTATTATTATTATTTAGATGCACATGGCACCACACAGCTCTTGCATTTTTCAAAGAGGGTGGGGTTTGATGATAGCAGACAAGTTTATAGGCTGAGATTGGGTTTTGGGGTCCACTGGGCTAAAGCCTTGTGGAATAATTTAATTGGTGTCTGGTTTTCGCTCATCAAATAGCTACCACTCAGCCATACCAATCTGTAATGCACAGTGAATGCCTTTTGACTGAGACAAGGTAGCTGGAACTGTCTGGCTCCATTCTCTTTCAAATTCAGATTTGAGCGCGGCATGAATTTCATAATAATGTTGAACTTTTGAAATATACATGGTATTTAGTGATCCGTGAATGTGAAGTGTGTGTGTGCTTGAGTGTGTGTGTGTTTGTGTGTGAGTGTACTTCATACTTCAACTTCAACAATGTTTTTATGTTGATGTTTTCTTTTCTTTTTTTTATCTTACATTACACTCTCTGCCCGCCCTTCCAATATGGCCGCCATCCATCCCAGTGTCAGCTCGAGGGGGACCCATTACAAACTGACACGCTTATTACCAATTATACACCAGCGCTGTAAAGCAGAGAAGGCCCGGGCTTCAGATTTTGCACACAGCCTCTAAACCTTCCGCTGCTGAGGTTGCTTTGGAAGCGCGTGCCTTTGAATTCATTACAAGCAAACCGCGCTTAATTTGCCGCCTCCCCCGAGAGCCATTAGCGTCTGTGGCATCAAACTGCTGGAGCGGCCATGGAGGAGTGACAGGTACGCTCCATCCATCTTCCCCTTCCCCGCAGGGCAAGGCACCGGGGTTCCTGTGTGTGCTGCCTGTTTGAAGTGTGTTTGCCACACAGCCAGCGAGAGCTGGCTGGCTGTTGCAGATGCAGTGTGGGTAAATCTCAGAAGACTATTATTAGACCCCACCTATTGTGTCTTAAGTTTTACCCCTATATGGCGGCACTGTAAAGATTGTTTGATTTGAGACACTCTATGTATGCATTGTTCCCACAAGTCAGCACAGGTCGGGAGGATCTTTCAATCATTTAAACCAGTTGTTAAGAGTTGTGCAGGACTACGTGTTATGAATTGTGCAGCAAGCAAGTGGATTAGAAGGGGGCAGGAGTTTGGATGTTATGTTTTGGGAACCCAGGGGTCTCTGGGAGTTTTTATTCATATTCAGTGAGCGAAGCAGCTTTTCTCTTCCTCATTTTATTGCGAATGTCTTCTGTGAGGAATCTGTCTCCTCACTACGGAAAATCAATGCTTGTTTTTTGGCTGAAAAATATGTGAATTTCTCACTTGCAGCATCCCATAATTACCATCAAAAAGCTACACACAACGTGTCTAGTTAAGATTATTTCATGCGATGATGTAGCTCTCCAATTACGCAACCTTGACAGTATTTGAAGTGGCAGGTGTCAAAATCTTCTTTATACTTCTTGAACTTTTAATTAGGAGCTTTAATTAGACGTTATTGGCATTGCTAACAGGCTAAAAATATAATAACAATGTGTGTCAAACTGTCAGAAACATTGGACATAGTCAGTTTGATTCATTTTTGCACATCTTTTACCATTTAGAAACTGTTGTTACAGTTATACTGTTATAAAGGATTCTTCTGCATTAGAAACTTTTTTTCCAATAAAGCGGACAGAATATATATATGTTTTTTAAATACAATAATCTTCCATCATTCCAAACCCATTGCTTTGAGTGTATTCTCTAAGCACATACTATTAGCTTGTGTATTGACTGAGTTGTACATTCTAGGTTGAGTGGCTATGTTGTAAGACAATACAGAATGCTGTTTTGCTGGGAAAAACTCCTGCTCGTTATCTCCCACTATTCATAACATATCTTGTTAATTTTTTAGATAAATTACAAGGCTTTGTCGGTGGGGCATCATTTTATTCATTTCATGCGAAAGCCTTGAGGCAATGCACATTTGTGCAGAAGGAGCAAGGACAGAAGATAACACAAATGTATCTAATTTTTGAGGGCTCAAAGAGAAAGGCGTAATTCTTTTAATTAAGTCGGCACTGATCGAATTTGCCCTGTTGGTTTGTACTGTACCTACTTGCCGTGTTACCAGAGATATCCTTCATTGTCTCAAAGTGTGTTGGCAGTGGCCCTTAATTCTGTAGGTATTCATGAGGGCACAATTTATCTGCTTCCTTTGCCTCTGGGAAACATACTTTCTGAAGGTTAATAAACAACCCGGCATATCCCAAGCCCGGAGATCATTCATCAGATTGTGATCCCTTACAGAGTCTGAGAGTGGCATGCACTTTTATCATTTTAACAACGACGGCTAAAAGTGCCTCAAGAAGTCTGCCTAATAGGTTATTTTGTTATATGATTTTGTTATCAGATATTTTTTTCCCCCTTTTCCAAGATTGGTCTATGTCGCTGTGTTGGAACCGCGCTGAATCCCTAATGAATACTCCCGCTTATGTCCCTGGAGCTGGCGCAGAAATAATAGGGTCTTCCCTAGGCAGCGGTGCTAGCCATGGCCCATCCATTTCCATGGCACGAGCCGCGCGCCACTGCTATTTTTACAGCGCTACAGTGGCCCAGCCCCGCCCACCCTATATATGGGACTGATTTGTTGGCACTATCTGTCGCGCTGGATTATGTCAGCGCCGGACGGCCGATCTCGCTCTTCAATCACGGCTCTCAATAGCAGCAAAGCTTCTGTTGGAACACAGCTCGGGGTTTGGTGTTTTTTTTTGTGGCAAATGTTGACACTGCGGTTGACTCTCTTTGTCTCTCTCTCTCTGTCTCTGTCTCTCTGTCTCTGTCTGGGCACTTGGTCTAGGTTGTTTGGTGTAACAGGGAACTGCGCTGCCTGTAGCAAGCTAATCCCAGCCTTTGAGATGGTCATGAGAGCTAAGGAGAATGTCTACCACCTGGACTGCTTCGCCTGCCAACTCTGCAATCAGAGGTAAGGGAATTGAGAGAGAGAGAGAGAGAGAGAAGAAAAAAACTCTGCCACGCCTTCTATTCAATCAGCAGTCAAGCTTGTCAGGAACGTGGAGTCTTTTGCAGTGAATCCCAAATTTCACTTCAGCCGAGGGGCCAAACTACAAGATACAGTATTTCCAATTATATGTGATAAGAAAAATCACATTTCATTGGCTGGTGGTAATATCGTAAGCCGTACAACTGGGAGAGATTTGAGTCTTGCAATCCAAGTATCACTGACTGGCAACTCCAACCAATCTCAGAATCCGGTCTAAATTTGGCTTGAATGTTACGTAGTGCAGAAGTCCAGTTGCTAAAGTCGCTTCCCAAGAGAGTTATCACCGGAAGCCGAGACTTGCACAAATAGACCTGAGGCCGCTGGGGAATCTTGTATTCAAAGGGACTTAACAGTGAGTATTACAAGGAGATAGGGTTTAAGCATCTTGCTTAAGGATGCTACAGGCCACCTTTAGAGCACCTGAACCCAGAATTTGTAAGAATGTGTAAGTAAAACAAATCAATTGTTGTTCGCATTTTGTTAAAAACCTTTTGCTTGGGTGTCAATTAGAGTGTCTCACAGTATAAATTATTTCAGTGCCAGCTTTCATTGATTGATTCAGAAAGTGTAAAACTCGATTTTTTTTTGTCAGCTCTGCTGAAGCAGTAGGAGGTCTACGCAGACACATCCTTAAATAAGTAAAGAATGTACGAAGCTGCCCCCTATTTTCACAGATAGGCTACTCTTTTCCAACAGGTAAAATGAATGTGGGTGCTGTCTTAAAACATGCGACACCATACTGCCTGGATACCAGCTGTAGACAACCCCCCCGGCTTGACTTAATGTGTGTCACACTGTGAAATCTGGCAAATGCTTTGGCTTCTAACATAAACCCAGGTGACCGTGTGATGGCTAGTGCATCAGCAGTCATTATTAGGCGTTCATCCAGACAGGTCTAGGCATTTTAGTGGCGTCCAGCTCACTTGACGCTGAGCATCTAATTTCTGTCTAATAAACTCTCTATACATGTGATCGCCCTCACCGAACCACTCTACAATACATAGATACATTATGCCCTCCATTCTCTCTCACCATCTGTCTCTGTTTCAGTGATTCTTGTCTCTCTTTCACACGCGCACACACACACACACACACACACACACACACACACATACAGTCTCTCACGAGTCAGACACACTGCGCATACTAAAAGGCGAGGAGCTGGTTACGCACAATTAGCATCCGGTTATTGTCTTGCCACTTGAGCCAGCCTCAGCAGACAGCCTGGCCTAATGCAAGAAGTCAGGTAATCTTGATCACCCGGGCGCAGGCAGGCCGACTGTGGTCTCCCACATTAATACCCATTTAAGCGCGAGCAAATCTTTCTTTTTACATTAAGGCAGCCGATGAAGTGTTGAATAAAATCGACGTTACGCCGGTTCACAGGGTCCTCCGTGGCCCCCGCCGCGTTCGGCTCAGTTGCCCATCACAATCTCGCTCGGACCCGGCCCTTGACACAAGATTTATGGCGTGGCACCAGATTTAATTGAAGCTGTTCCTCAACGATGACGTTTGTGTTGTTGTTGTGTGTTTCTTTTTGTTTTGTTTGTTTTGTTTTTCTATTCGGTTTCTTGATCTCAATAGAGCTACGTGATTTGGCAAGGTTTGGGAAGGGGGGGGGGGTGTTGGGTCATGCTTGGATTAAACTGTATGTTAAAGTTATTAAACCCTCTATATTGGTGTACTAACAGGTCATTCATAATCTTATGCAGTTATTCTGGAAAAGTGGTTTGAATAATTGATTTCGGACACGATCCTAAAAAGCCCAAGTCTGGTAGAAGCAGTACAGTACATTACACCCAGTAGACTCACCCGCGACAGTCTGTCTTGTTAGACGGTGACAATTCATTTGTCAAGTGACAAATTCATTCGAGTGATCAGGTATTATCTTGGTAGCAGCACTTGCATGAGCAAGCCTCCGGAATTGTGAGGTGCACGTTGTTGATTTGGAGCTTGTTTCCGAGCATTTCAATTATAAAGGATAGACTCCTTTGACATGAAGCTCCTCACACAATGGAAGACAGGATTTCGCATGACAGGATTTCGCATGACAGGCTGACTGCGGTATTTACATTCATGCCATTTTTCCACAGCTAGTCGTGGATTGACTGTGACTGCAAGCTGTCAGAGCAAGCTGTACTACACACACACACACACACACAGTACACACAGTATACACACAGTACACACACCCATTCCATTCAGACATACTGGTGCGGTACCATTTTCAACTCTTCTGCCGTCTCCTCAACAAATCAAATCCGCAAGCAGTTATCTGACACACTATTGTTTCAGGGTTACACGTTTTTGTCACAGCCACATCCGACAGTTCCCAGTCCCATCGTTCCTTCTTGTTCCACGATTATCCATAGACCCAATAAGGTCTCTAGGCCACACCCCTGCTCCTCTGACCCGTGCTTCTCCTTCTGCTGACAGATGAGGGCGTCCAAAAAAACAAAGCGGTGCAGAGAATTTGTGGGCTAAAACCAAACTATATATAGGTGGATGTCGCCAAATGTGCATGAGGTTTTCATGTGATAGGTGCAACTCTAGGTTAAACTCCCCAAACAAGCATAGGTCTAGCCTACCATTGATGTAATTACCTACTTACATACGCTACTCATAATAATTAATATAAAACTATAGGATGATCTATTAACTGTGGAAACAGTGAATAGTATCATATGAAATAAGATGGAACAGCTCTATTTTTAATTAAACATGACCAGAATTGTATTTTATAAATTGTAAGCTAAAACTGTTTCTATATTTTTGTCAGGAAATTCCAACAATTCAGGATCTGAATGTATAATCATGTTAATGCTACACTAAGTAACTTCACTTTTACTTTTTATCATCTTAAAGTAGCCTATCTAAGTAACTCTAACATAACTCATTATGCAATGAATATCACTTTGTATGAGCTAAAAGAGTTTAAGATGTACTTAGTAATTGGCTATAAGGACAAATATTTAAGGGGATTGTATATTTAAGGACATTGAACTGGTCTATGCAATCCTGTGTCCGGCCACTTTTGTGTCCCAGCCCTGATCCTACCCGCCACTTGTCCCTGAGCTGGTCCTGGACCAGTGCTTGACGTGGCCCGCTACTTCTAGCCATTAGCTTATTATAGCGCTAAATCCATAATCAGACGCGGCATGTCATGAAACGCTAAACGACAGCTATTATATTACAGCGACAAGCATTACTAAAGCTCAAGTCTAGTCTAAGTGGGTTCCTCTGCATTTAAATCCCTGAATGGCATTCGTATGGTGACCTTTGATGATTAGACTGAGCTCCAGATCCAGAGTACCTATGAAGAGGTCTCACTTAAGATTCCCTGAATACTTTCTTGCTCGTCTCATTGTGGCCTGTTTTAAACATCACTTTGCCTCCCCCATGGAATACCGATGTGCCAACTTGTTCATCCACAACCGGCCCTGTATTCCCGTTTCCCGGCATCAAACAAACATGAAAGTCCTTTTCCTGACCCCCCTTCTTTCCCCCCCGGGCAATCTAACCTATCACGCGAAATTTCTCCACGGAACGTCGTCAGAAAACGCAACATCTGATAAACAGAGCCGGGGCGATCGCGAGGCTGTGGCGGTACGGGGAGGGGGGTTGGGGATGGGGGAGGGGGGTCTGTAGGGGGGTCAGGCAGTGTAATTATCTGCGGCTCCCGTGGGTCACTCGCGTGCCCGTGTTGGCGGTTTGAAGGTCGAACCGCTACAATAGAGAATGAACGTGCACCCGACCGCACTTCCAGGGGTCACACGCACACACGCATTCTCCCGCCGGCATCAGATCCCGCCCCCTGTGGCCGCTCTGCGGGTAAATGCAGCCCAATGCATCCCACAGACCCAAGGAACTCAAGGACTCACTGTGCAGCAGCTAGTTGTTACTCTGATTTGATCAGAGCCTCGCCTCTGATCCCTAATGGGTCCAACCCGTGCCCAGCCATTAAGGGCCTTGTTTAAATGATGGGGCCAATTAAAGGCGGAAGCACTGGCCCGTTACTGAGCGGACGTGTCATTGCGATGTCTGACCTAAGACCAATTGCCTCTTGTATATCACCCACGACATCACCAAGCCCCGCCCGCAATCTCCCTTGCTTTTCCACGCCGCGTTGAACCTGCTCCGGGAATAAGATTAATGGAACGGCCTGCGCCAGTTATCTCGCTTGTCTGTTTGCCGAGGGAGAGCGATGGCAGAATGAGAATAAAACTTACAACAAAAAAATAAAAAAAAAACCTATTCCTTGCTTTCTTCCTCCCTTGTTTCCTTTGCGCTGCGCGTCACGAGCGGCGTCAAGCTGAGGGGGGGTGACCGGCGCCTGTCTGCGGTGCAGACGGTGGAAACAAAGGTTCCTTCACTTTGGCGTATTACTGCTCGTGTCCGCGCAGTATGGTCTCGGAGTGTTAAACTGGACATAAATCCACTTCATGTGACCTGCTCATCAGCCAGACCCCGTTATTTTCCACCCTTTCTGAGCCTGCGGGGTCGTGTGCTGGGGTGAGGGGGAGGGGGGAGCACCAGGGGCTTGTTCCTTAGAAGAGAGAGATAAGTGTAAGGGAAGGTGTGTGTGTGTGGGGAGTTAGGGAAGCAGAGATGAGACTCTGCATCCAGCAGGCCGTTAGCCACATATCAGCCCTGGGGGACAGCTAATCGATGGGGCTGTCGTCCAGCCTCATCATCTGGGCCAGCGCTGGCCCAATTTCCCCCTGATGAGCTGAAGGCCACAGTCTACAGAGGCTTGAGGGAGGCCAGAGTAGCGGGAGCAGCAGAGAGCACGGCTAGGGTGACAGTGCAGGGGAAGGTCAGTGCTGATAAGGAGGAGGGTGGGTAGGGGGGCATAAGCCTGCATGGCCCAGACTGGAGCCTGCGTCGGAGGAGAGTGACACCAATTGGGTGCAGCAGAGCTAAGCTCAGCCACTGGTGTCTCGTGTGTTATGAGTTAGGGTTGTTAGACAGGGGCCTAATAGGCAATAAGGGACACAGTTGTCACTTTGTGCCTGATTGGTGTTGAGAACTCGGGAGTGTGTGCAGCCAGGTTACTAGTCAGCAGCATCCCGCTGCTGTACAACTGAGAGCTACGTACGCGACGTAACCTTGTTTTCACCAAAACAAAACACATTTTTAACAAGTTTTAACATTGAACGTTTGCACAGATATGTCCTGATCTTGCGCTCAAGCGTGATAATAGTGGCTTCTCCCTCGGGTGTAAGGGGGATTCAAGGAGGCATGGCTCACGACACATGGGCGGTGCAAGGGCAGGCAGGGTGAGACGCTAATACGGGACGCACAAATGGTCAGGGCGTGGGGATGCGTTAACATGGCTCGGACACAATAACACAGCAGACACATCTAGCTCAGTGGTGTGCAAACAGAATGTGAGCAAAATTGCACTCCCCTTTTTAAGGATGAACCTTAAAACTGCATAATGTTATAATGTGCACATAGCTGATGTTCTAAAACATTGACATTACACAATATTACAATTAGCCATATTTGGGCTCCTGGTATGTAGATATCAAGGGCTTGTTACATAAATATTAACATTTATTGTGCTTGCTACACGTGGGTTTTAGTCTCCTTGATAGCCCGCCTGCATTCCACACCAAGGTTTGAAGACTCCCAGACTTAGCCCTGTGTGGGACTGGGCAGACAAACTTGCTCAGCAAGCGAGCAAGACATGGATTGATTTTAGGGTTGCATTTCAAAAGACCAAATAAAGGCCAATTTTCAAGATAGAATGTTAAAATATGAACACGTTTATGACTGCCTGCAACACTGGTTGGTAGGGTGCGGCGCAACAAAAGCCACCTAGTGGTACAGGACAGGCATAACACAGGACAAGACACCCTCACTCATTCATGGCTATCGGAGAGACGTGGAACTAAAGCATCACCTGCAACAAACGCCACCTAGTGGTACAGGACAGGCATTACACAGGACAAGACACCCTCACTCATTCATGGCTATCGGAGAGACATGGAACTAAAGCATCACCTCCAAGCCGCCCTGACCGAGCCTGCCCATATCCCAGCAGTAATTACATCTGGCGCGGTGGAGGCTCTCCGTTTCTTCATTTGAGTGAAACGTCACGGCACTAGTTAACACAGGCCTCCGAGGCATATAGCTGGCATCGCAATACATCTCCCGCGCGAGAGCCTGTGGAAGCCATTTCTCTCTCCTCCTCCTCCTCTTCCTACAAGAATAGGTCTCCAAAGACTCATTATTCATAGTCACCTCTAAGTAAAGCAAGGGAGATGGAAGGAAGACAGAAAGTATACGGCATATAGTGGGGAATGGTGTGTGTGTGTGTTTGAGAGAGAGAGAGAGAAAGGGATATAGCAAGGGGGGGGGGGGGGTTCATATTTTTACAGACAATTAAAGACCCCGATTATATTCTTCTAATTCTATAATGCATTGTATAAGTGCAAATGGTCATTCTGATTACGCATTTGAGGTCTACTAATGCGCCGGCTGTGGCTGCCACGCTGTCTATTAATCCTGGTTAGATCCATTTAAGAAGGCATACATGTCACGGCGAAGTCCGTCGTTAGGGACACGCCTTTTCCGACCGGCGGGAGGCTTCCTCTGCTCTCGCTGTAATTGGTGCACTGATGTGACACACGCTGTTGACATTTCACTGAGCAGAAACTGTTTGGCTTTATGGAATGAAGCGGGTGACGGGGGTAGGTCCTGCAGTAAGGAACTGGATGAGGAGGAGAGAGAGAGGGAGGGAGGGGGGGGGAGAGAGAGAGAGAAGGCTAGCACTACAGGCTGCCTCTAAACAGCTATGAGTGGAGAGACAGGAAATAAATGAGGGCTATGAGAGAGAGAGAGAGAGAGAGAGAGAGTGGGGGAGAGGGATGAACCAGGCTGTTGGTTAGGCCAGACACTAATGGATTCTGGGAGCGAATGCGTCATTTGAGAGGGACATTTCTATTAGCTAGCAGATGACATCATTATGCAAAGCACAGGCCCGCCCCTGGCTAATCGCTGCATCGCCAAACCAGATGAGATATTATTCTGCCTTTACTTGATTTGGTAATAATAGCACGTCGGCTAGCACATGCCAATGCATGGACGTCGGGTAACACAATCGTTTCATCTCCTGTTTGCAATATTAGTATATAATATTACAGTCGATGCCATGTTCACAGTTTTTTTTCTCTAAAACAATGGCCTAATGCATTCCCTATATATTAATTATCTTAATGTGTTCTTTCCATCTACCCATAATCAAATTATGAAAGCCATGCCAACCCCAGGCTAACAACGGTTTCTTAGTTACCTGTAGTGTTCTACCCATTTAGCAGCTGCCAGCGCAGGAACACAGTGTGAACACGCGGGAGAAAAGGCAGGGCCATGCGTACGTCGACCTTGTCGAACCCGTCTTGGGGGGGGGCAGCCCTCGGGACAGACGGTGTGGCGGGGTAACGCTCTCACCCATTCAGCCTAGTCACAACGTGGCTGATGTTGGATAGGTTAAACATGACTGTAGCGGCTCAAATAGAATAGGGGTGTGTTGATGCCATTGTCTGTGTAACAGCTGCAGATCCAGGTCAGGCAGCCTACAGTACATAGCCTGGAGGTCATTACTGTATTTAGTATACAGTGCATAGCAGAACAATCCTCCCTAATGGCATTGAGCTGAGTTACTACTACGTAATACTGTTGCACATAAAAGAGATTGACCCTGCGTTTACACTAAGGTTGTAGCACATGGTCATCTCACCTAAGATAATGCAGTGTTTGCTAGTATGCATTTATGACTGGAGGCTTTTGTTTTGATTCAAAGAGTCATTGCATGCTCCTTTTCACTCGTTGACACAGTTCCTTGACTTCTCAATGCAATGTAGATGACAAGCTTAGGTGAGAATACCACATAGTTTGTGTGGAATAGCACATCATACAACATCTCTTTAGATAACGATCTGATTTCAGTGACTGTTGCTTTAAATTTGTGTGTAGGAACGGTGTTAAGATTTGATAACCAGCCATGTATTTACTAAGCACATTATTTCATGAATGAAGGTTAAATTATATCATAGCACAACATTGCAGCATCCTTGTCCGCTAAACAGCCATGTACCCATAAACACGCATTAATTAATGAATGAAGGGTTACATAGCATGAAACCGCAGCCGTTCTTGCCGCTACAGGGTTATGATAGATAGGTGGCTAGCTGCTAGCATCAACACAAAGTGATAGGCTCGTCGGTTAAACAAGAAACGTTAAAATTAAACAAAGAAGTATTCTATCTTTGTTAATATCACGGATGTAACGTAAAATGTTTTGTATGATATGACTGATCACTGACCCAGATAAAAATATTATTACCCGCGGTACTATAAACGGCAATCTGTTTCCGGCAGGGGATACAATTTCGGTATGACACGCAAGTGCGTTTTTATCAATGAGCAATGTTAAGTACAGTAAATCAACAACATTATTTAAGCAGCCGGATTTCTAATCCGTTTACGGTTTCTGAACAATAGCCTATATTAATCTAATGTAGTTATTCATGTGCACATCACTCTTGATAATATGCCTGTCCTGCAGACTCAGCTTGTTTATGCTATGGTAGCCTGCAGTTACTGTATCAAAAAATAGATTTACAGATTTGGTCATCTGCAAATGTTGAACATTAAACTTTTACTTATGGTTTGTGTACTGGCGATCAACATCAGTTCCTTGCCTTGCATATTTCGCTGATACTACGTAACTGGCCATATCATATCATAGGGGAGATACCAAGCAAACTGTGTGCAGTAATCTATGTAACATATGCATGTTTCTCTCATTCACCTGTTTCCCCACCCCTCTCCCTTTTTTAGCTAATACAGACCAGGAAGCTAACAGTCCACTTTGAAAGGCTTACTACTTCTCTGTGTCACATCAACCTTACTAATTCCAAAAACAACTAGAAATAATTGGTTTTCATGGAATGGGTCCTTTAAAAACATGTATTTTTGGCCAGTCCACTTACAAAACATGTTCTTTTACAACGTCTAACCTCTCTGGGAATGGCAGTTTGCCGCTACACAGTGGCCAGGTTCGGGGTTCCCGAGCGTTCCCCACACACAAACACTGAGACCCGTGTGTGCCGCTGTAACAAGTGATTGGGTGCCACTGATTGTGCTGCGATGGCTGTACTAATCCCTCCCTGTGTTCTCTCTGTGCGGCGCAGGTTTTGCGTGGGAGACAAGTTCTTCCTGAAGAACAACATGATCTTGTGCCAGACAGACTATGAGGAGGGACTCATGAAGGAGGGTTACGCACCGCAGGTCCGCTGAAGACGAGGAGGGAGAGAGGAAGTGTTAGCCGAAGTCGGAGAGCTTGCAATGGCAACACCAGACGCACCATTGCTCTCTCTCCAGCTTCGCCCGCCCGCCCCCCACCCCCACCTGTACATACCCGAGCGAGCTCCCCATTGGTGGAGACTGACTGTGCTGTACAGTGTAGCCATAGAGACTGTAGTGCGACAGGGCCGGGACCCTGTAAGCACGCTTATCGGACAATGTGTATAAAATGGAGGGAAAAAAATGTGTTTATCTGTTTGTGACTGAAAGATGCTGCCTCTCTCTCCTCCCAAGCCCAAGCACAGGCCTTACAGCGCATATTAGACAACAGCCCTTTAACGGTTCATCTTGGAAACAAACCCACAGTAATGCCACTGCAGTTGTAAACTTCTAAATAAACCATTATGTGGAACCTTAGCAGGCATGGGCAGACCAGGAGGCCTTGACGACAGTTTGGCCACTTGTATTTCAATCTGAAACACACACACAGGTGTTTTATTACACACTGACCATTGTGTTGCATCATATCAACGTAAACAACTAAAAAATGTACACGGAAGTTGAAGAAAAAAACCATAACACTATCGAGGTACAGCCCATGTCTCTTATGTTGTTACAAAGATTAACTTTATGAAAAGCATTCCTTTGAGCCTACTTTATAAATTTAGTTAGGCACCAGCCACCTGAATACAAATCGCCAGGCGTTCTTTAAAAAGGAGGGCTATGTATTTTTGTGTGGCCAGTCTTTCTATTTACTAGAACTTTCACACTGATTAAACAAATCTACTGACGCTGGATTGAAATCAGGGCTGGGGCACGGCCCTTGTGGAGGGTCGGGGTGGGATTTGGGGTTGGTTACTTTTTGTACACTGTATTTATTTGATAAGCTTTAAGCACATCACCTGTTGTCCAACGTTTTGGCATCATTAGACATGCTGATACTTGAATTTAATCACCGTTTTACGAATTTCTGTGTGCGTGAGAGACAGTCGCCTGATGTCTGTGTGGCTTTTGGTTTATCTCACAGTACGTTTATTACGGGCAGTCGCCTTTAAGGATTTGCCCATCTTGTCCATGGGGCGCTAGGTCAGTATCTAAAAGGGTTGAGTCCTTTCTTGTGAAAAGTAAATAAATGTTCTTTGGTCTGTCAGTATTAAGTCGCAACAGCTGAGTTAGGACGCTCTGTATTGTTTGTTTGCTGGAAAACAGTTAACGCAAAAATGGAGCAAATATGAAACGATTTGTAAATTGTGGGTGTACAGAAAATGAATATTCATCTCTGCTTGCTATTGTACAATTATTTCTTTTTATTTGTCATCCAGCATGAGATGTTTATTTTTCAGGACAACACTTGTATATACTGTAATTGTAATAATTTTAAGCGCAAATGCAATACAATTTTATTGTGTTACCATTGTGTGGTGTCATCCTTTTGTGTTTCGCTCCCTGTCTCTGCTGTTGTTTTAGGCAGGCCTGCAGCTGAAGAAAGTTGGAGCGTTCATATTTTACATATTCATTCATAAGGAACTGTTTGCTGAAGCAACTAAGGTTAAGTGTCGAGCTCAAGGGCACAGCATTAGATGCAAACCAGCCACCAGAAAGCTTCTGTTCCCTGTCCATTACCCAAACCACCAGACCATGGTGCAGCCTGATATCTGATTGATCTAAAGTGTAATCATTTTCTCAGTTTATCCCTCCCTTGTAAAATGCTTTTTCAGTTTAGTTTGAATAAAAGAAGGGGAGTGAAGAAAATCTGTTGTTTGAAGAAGAAAATAGTTCTAATTAAAGGTATATTTTGACTGCAAAAACTATATCTAACTTAGTGTGATATCTTGTTTTTAGATGTATAATCTAGTTGGGCTTGTTTTTAATATAAATGGCTTATCTAGTGACTTAATTTAAGTAAATGTGCACTTAATTTATGAACTTTTATCAAGTGAATTTCACTTACTGCACTGGCAGCATTAGTAAGCTCAACTAATATTTTTGCACTTATATTTGATAGGGCATTTTTTGCAGTGACGTTATTAAGATTTTCATTTCATGTGATTTCATTAATACCACATGTAGCTAGATCAACCTGGATTTTCTATTTTTATACTATTCTCTATTTTCAAACCATAGCCACCAGTCCCTATCAACCCTGCTATGTTGTTGCAGGTTGTTTCAACTAATCACTTGGATTTCAATTTAGAATCATCTGGAATGTCGAGGAAAAGCATTTGGATTAAAGCTATTGCTCTAATTAGTGAGGTGGTTCTTAAGTGCCCTATGAAGTTTGTCAGCAGTGATACATCACATTATGGAGCAGAATATCCAGGCCAATTAGGCTAATTGAATTTTCTTATCCACAGACAAAAAGAAAAGGGTGAATAACTTGCGACTGAAAACACAAACGCGGATGGAGATTTCAGCCTAGTCAAAATGAAGTGAAAGCAGAGGGAGAGGTTTTCCCTAATGATGTGTGTGTGTGTGTCATGCGCCATTATGGTTCAGATGCCCTGGGATCAGATGTTCACCCACTTTGATAAACTTGCTTCATTATCGGTGTGTTGTCTGTTGTCACTGTAATGATGCAACGCCGTGCAGGAAACATGTAGAGGGGCGCAATCCCTTTGGGATGCCAACTTTGGGGAGGGGGGGCGGTGCACGTTTTAATTTGCACAAGCTTAACCTGTTATTGTGTTTATTGCCAAGTATTTCGGTATGTAAACCCATGGTGAAATGTAACCTTAAACATTTATATTTTTTTAACTAGTTTACTTTTTTGAAAGAATCCTTTTCTGATTCCCCCGTGTTCGTTTGAAAGTTTTAAGTATCCCTTTAAGTAAACACTCAGCCTCACCAAAGAGATACAAAACTGGGAGGCACAACACTGCAAACTTGTGTTTTATTTAAGAGTCTACGTTTATTCAAATATCGGGTGCTTACAGGGGAGTTTGGTAAGATATGCTGAGAAGAAGAAACAATTCAAAGTAAAAGCAACCCTGAGAAAAGTAAATGAAATGAAAGCGCAACATCTCAGCGTTATCCCTGGCAGCAACATTGAACTGACAGTAGAAAGAAAAACACACACAAAAAAAGAAATGCCAGTGCGCTCTCCCACAATAGGCAACACAATCATTAGAAGCATTTACAAAAAGCATTAGCTGGCAGGCCAAGTATCGTTAGCGTCCTCATTCCTGCATCGCTACTGACCCTGGAGTTAGCACTGGGTGTGCAGTTAGCCCAGCTCTCTCATTCGCCAAACGGCTCCAGGGGCAAAAATAATGATCTTTACCGACATGCCAATGCTATCTAGACCAGATAACACCGTTTTAATGACTCCTTATCCTTTGGCCCTTTCCAGGAGATGGGTGCGCTAGCAAATATATTCCTGTTGTTGGGTCATTAGCTCTTTATTGCAGGGATAATGGACTTCTGTATTTTTGGTCTGATTTGCGTGTGCAGCCCAATGGAGAACATCCATGCAAAAGTTAAGACAGTGAAAATGATTCGCAGTGCTTGTCACATGTCAGCAGAGAGCTGGTATTCCTAATAAACGATGGCATGTTTTCTTGATAAATAGGAGAAGATGAACCTATAATTAGATATAGCCCTATAATAACACTTGTGCTGGAAGTTCAGAGGCCCTAAGTTATTTTGATAGGCTACTGGTTGGAGACCAGTTTCAAATAGTTTATTATACAGATTATCTTGTTTTTGTGAAATATGTAGCTAGCTAGTGTATTCAGTAAACACGTATTCCTTCTAAACTCTAAACAAGCCTACCTTCACCGTGCAACCTGCACATTAATGCAGACATTTTCTCTAGCGTGACAAGCTATCAACTATATCAGCATTAGATGGCAGATGTAAATTTCCCAGAGAAGTGTAATTAGCACACTATTGATCGTGTAGCTGCGTCTCAAACACATGTTTCTGCGCTAATCTGACCCGTTCAGCTGATCTTCTGTTAAGACAATGCAATAGCCACGTTATCATCCATGAAGAATCTACAGAGGCTGCCTGTCATTAGCCAAAGAGTTTGCTTACTCTGGCAAATGGCTCAGGGAGATGTAGGGGATTCTGGGGGTATCTGGAATTCCCTGGAAGTATTGCTTTTGATGTAGCAAGTGTAACCTCAAACAGATGCACAAGACGTCATCATTCTGCCAGTTCAAGCATACAAGTGGAATAATTGGACCTGCAATTCAAACATGCAATGCCCAAAACAATATCTACACACAATACTTAAAAGAATCGTTTACTTGCAGTGTGTCTAAAAAAGATGTGAGAGATCCCGGTGTGAAAGAGAAGCACAAAAGCACAATACCTTATCTGAAGGGACACTCATTTATGTCAGTTGATGCAATCAATGTCAGATTGTTTAGCCTAGTGGTTCACATTCCTCTCTATGCAAGTTGTGTTTTAAACATAAACAGTGAGCTGGTGCTGAAAGGTTGACAATATCCTACTACAACAGCTAAGCAATAAAAACACCCTCCAGACCTAAACCTACAAGGAAACGCAACCTCTAGCATACCCAAGGAGATATTGTACGTTAACATTCCCCCTCAGATGCCACTACCATTGTCAATAATGCCAGATATCTCAAAAACCGAGAACTAGCTCGTTTGTCCATATGACTCGCATGGAATCAAAAAGAAACAGCAGCGGACGTAGTGTGTTTACTGATCCTCAAACCAAACACAATCTGGTCATGCTGCTATAGGGATGGCTTGGTGGGGGGCGGGGAGGGGGGGGGGGTGTATGGGGGTTCCAGTTACTTACAGAGATCTGTGAATCTTTCTGTTGGTTTTGTGGCCTGCCTTCTCCTGGTGCCAGTGTCATGGCAATCAAGCCGAAACGAGCTGAGAGCGGTCGAACGATGCCACCCTCTCGTCAGCCCCCGTCAGCAGCACGTCCGACCCCTCGTGTTTACGACGCCGCGCTTCCATATGACCTAATCTCAAACAAATTGGAAAGATGATTGTCATCTGTAGGGGGCAGCAGCTGCATTATTCACCACTATAACCTTCAGAAGACCTTTGATGGGGGTGGGGGTGGGTGGGGGAATCAAGAGGCGGATTATTCAAAAGGCAATTTTCACACAGATTCGACCCACCCAGCTTCTTGTGGGGGCGGGAGGAGATGTGGTGTGAATGAGACGATGGAGACGACACCAAAGCGCCGCGCTCTCTCTCCAGATGATTTAGGTTTAGGTTTATTCAAAAGGGGCAGATGGGCTATCTATGAGAGAGTAAATCGGCATTCAACACAAGTCATGCGTTGTGGGGGGAGCAGCAGGCCCGTCCATCCTTTAATTACATGTCCGAGAAAACGTATAATAAGCAACATAATCTGAGAACGCTACAACTGTACACTCTTGTAATGACGTGGGAAAATACGAATCATTTTGATTTTCCGAGAGCAGCAGCATCATGCGGTCAGTATCCCTCGTCCAATCAGAGCTCGCGTAGCGTCACAGTCGATACCGTAACCCCCATCATTAACTCATACATTCGCGCCCCTAACCCTCCCGTCTGTTTGTTTACAAGCCCTGCAGTACTGCGCACATTATTAAGAAAGCTGTATAGACACGAGGTGACGCTACAGCAACAACAGTGGGCTCCACAAATGAGCAGGCCCGGCAGTAACTCCGTGGTGGAAGGGGATTCGGGGGTGGAAGTGCAGTGTGTGTGTGTGTGTGTGTGTGTATGTGTGTGTGTGTGTGGGGGGGGGGAGTTGGCTTGATAAAGTCTGTGGGCCCGTGTCCTAATGGGTCCTCTGGAGACTCCAGCGCTCGTATGCCTCCTGCCAATCCACCACTGTCCTCCCGACACGGTGGGGGGGGTCTTGACGGGGCCACGGCCGCACTGTAATTACCGCTCACCGTCCTGTCACGGACCTGACACCTGTAATACCCAAGCAGGCCCCGAGCCTAAAAAAGGCCAGGGTGGCCCACAGAGGCCCAGTAGCGAGCTGAGGCAGGTTCATTTCTGATCCGTCAAAAAAGGCGAAAAAAAAACCCCACTAAAAAAAAAACGCAGAAAGTTATAGGATTGTAAAGGGCTATCATCCACCACCCCGAACACAAGCAACCGGCGGTCGATTGGTTCTCGATCGCCGTTTGTGGTATTAATGCCAGGAAGCGGTTTGATCCTGTGGGGAGGAAGGATGTGCTATGTGTGGATGCTACAGCTAGCTATGTTTCCTTAGCTGCTAAACTGTCTGCCGCAGCCCACACAGTGTACATTACATATTTCTACCACTCTTCTTTTGCCGTTATTGGTTTGTTTTGTAAAATGTGTTTGCCTACAAAAGGCATCTTTTGCCCACCTGTGCTGTTGAACTTTGACCCCCTACCCTCCCCCACCCTTTGATGCTCGACGACGTGTAAAAGCACGCCCACATGTGGAAGAGCCTGCGTCTAAATGGGCTGCAAATATGTGGGCAGACAGAGAGAGAGAGTGGAAATGAGAGAAGGCAAGCACAAGAGAATGACAATGAGATGAAGAACTGGAGAGAGGAAAGCAGGAGAGAGACGGGTGGGGGGGGGATAATAATGAAGGAGATGTGTGTGGTTGTATTTGTCGCCTTCCTTCCAACTCAAAGAGCGACCGGACCACTTGAGCGCACGCACAGCGGTCCCTAGGGGATGGGTCGGGGCCAAAGGAACTGCCTGAGGCGGTTCCCTTGGCTCCTAGAAGCCCCACAAAACACAGCTAAGACTGGATGATTTACCTGGGGTGCCTGCAGGAACAACAAAGGAACCCCACAAAACTGAGCCTATGAATTATCCATATGGCCTGACCGCGGTGGGGAGGTTGGGGTTCTAGTTAACACAAGAGACTGCATGACAACATAACATGTCATTATTGTTTGGCATCATACCATTTAAACTTTAGCAGCAGGCCGACTATTGCGTGGGTATAAGAGTGCATTTACGTACCGACAAGAGAGCGTTTGCACAGAAGTAAGATAGTTACAGTAGATATTGGCTAATGCTAGTGTTCCACTATGACTTAAAGTCATACGAGTCAGAAGACTGCTAATATCTCTACCGCTGCTAATAAAGGCAGCGCTCCAACATCTGGCGCATGTTGTTACCGAGGTCTCCTTCAATAATGGTGTTTTTTTGTGTGTTTTTTTTGGTGGGCTCCTGTTTTGAAACGTTTGAAAACGCCTCATTTCTGCGACGGTGCGATGGAGAGGGAGGTGCTTTCCATACGAAGGCCCTCTCGCCTCGCCCCTTCAAAAGTACCTCCAATCAAAGTAACTCAGTGAAGACCCATCCATTGGGGCTGCTGTTAAAAAAGGTATTCTCTCGCTCCCCGCCAGCCCCCCCCTCCCCCCTCCCTAAACTTAATCGAGCCACGGAGTTCGGAAACAAGGGGTAGCAGATAAAAGTGTTGGGAATGGTAATGATGCCGAGTAATGATTTCCCATGAGGAAATCTGATCTATTGCCACAGGGAAGAGATGGAGAAGAAAGGCTTGAGGGAGGGGCGGGGTGGGTTTGTGTGGGTGGGGGAGGGGGGAGGGGGAGGGCAGAATCCACATCAGCATGTCATGCAGGAGCACCTAAGCCATACGAGGAGGTGGTGGTGGAACAGGAGGAGACTATGGGAGGGAGGGAGGACGGAGAATGAAATAATGGAGAGAAATTATTTTTTAGAACCCTGTGGGTGGCCTCTCTCTCTCTCTCTCTCTCTGTATCTCTCTCTCTCTCTCTGTCTCTCTCTCTCTGTATCTCTCTCTCTGTGTCTCTCTCTCTCTCTCTCTCTCTCTCTCTCTCTCTCTCTCTCTCTCTCTCTCTACTGTCTTTTTACCTTTTTACCATCTATACTGTAAAAAATAAAGACTGTGCTCGCAGGGACTGTTGACCTGGAACCAGGTGGAATTAACAGCTGAAAGGTATGATTTAACAATGTTAAAAACTCAATAAGAACAAGATAAACAACAAATTAGACACATCTATGTCAGGAGGACGGGAGGAGAAGGCGGGGGGGAATCTCTTTATCGATCGCATCGTCAAAAATTAATCTGCCTCCCTGCTGCCCAGAATGCACTGCCAAGGCTGGTGAGAAGTAAAGTAATAAGTTCTCTCTTCTCTACACTCTACCCGGATTATCCTGCTATCCCCTTATATTCTCTAATGCGCCAGTGAGCTTTAGGGCGTCTTCTGGTCGTCACAACAGCGACAAAATAAGTTAACTAATGATTACCTAATACTTAGTAATGCCCTTGTTTGGTCTTTCCTGCATGTGGAACAGACATGTACCCTATATGTCAATGTTTGCAATGTATTCATCACAGAATAATCTCTGTCGAGCGGTGCAAGTCAATACAACTGCTATTTGAAACTTTTTGTTGTTTAATATGTCGTTTCACATGCTATCGTCAGGCCTACAATCTATAAAGCTTTCCTCTTGAAAAGGAAATAGTCTGTTCCAGTGTTTGAGCTTATTATATACAAACTCATATAACATTGTTATTATTATTATTATTATTATTATTATTATTATTATTATTATTGCTATTATTAAAAAACGTATTAGTTATTATTTATTAGCTGCATGTGTGTGACATTATATTAATATTTAATATATTATTGTCTGCAGCTTGGGGGACCAGGTAAAAATTGTTAGCCTATTATCAACTGGTGAGTTGTTTGTGGAGGATGAAAATAAGATGACACACGCTTGCCACATTCTGCATCCATCCTTTGTGAAGCAGACAGGTAAGCAACCTTCTGCAAACAAGCAGCAATTCATTTAGCCCCTAAATTAGTTTTTCTCTCCATGCATCCATAGGTAATGTGTGCGAGTGCGAGGGAGCTATTATCCCTGGTCTGTTCAATTATTGATTGGCGAGAGCCAAAGAACAATGCACACAGGGCCAAATACATTTGTGTTTCATTTGTATTTCCATGTTTGGCCTCCAGGTTTTGCCTTTCCCTCGTTTACTGTAATCTTATTATCCTATTCGTAATGTTGTTATAACAATCTGATTACTCTAATCTGATCATAATATAATCATAATATCCCAATAGTAATGTTACTGTGTTTTCATCATTCTGTAATGTTCTGTAGTACATACTGCATAGAGAGCTATCTTGAATACTGCATTCTGATGCATGTTCTAATAAGAATGAGTGTAATTGTATCATACATTCTAATTGTTTCTCATGTCCAGTGGACACCAACCCAGCAGTCTCCTTACATTAGTCTCCACACCCCATGCCCCTCCCAATCCCAGCTTTTCACCAGCACAAGACATTATTTCCACATTGAACAAGACCCGGGTTTTCTTTCTTTCGCACCCCCCAATATTAACCGTCGGTAGGCTGACAACACAACTCAGAGTCATTCTGTAGTGAGTTCCTGCCTACAGGAAGATTTGTTTAAGTCTCCCAGGCCTATAATGTTGTTATGAGCTATCACAGGGTACTCTAGGCCTAACCAGCCAGTTGTTATGACAACACTACTTAATCCTACATGTTAGGCTTGTCAGGATATCTGTCACATATGCAGCTGCTATACAATACCAATTTTTCTGCACTCATTATACAGGCATCATTTCTGAGAATGAATGCAGATTCCCAGAAGCAACCTCTGACCTAGCTGATAAGAAGCTTTTTATTTCTTAAATAAAAATGGGCAGATTTATATTAGGTTGGCTACTCATAACAGTGACATTTATGTCTCACTGCAACCGGGCTGAATGATTAGCAGTTAATTAGCTTGCCTCTAGGTTATTGATTTTCCTTCCACAGAACTTGCTAACTCCAAACAGGCAGCTTGATTGGCAGGGGTCCTGGCTGTGGTTCAGACTATTCATAATCTGCTCCAAGCCTCCTGGATATCTTTCTCTGTGGTATGGAATAAATAAGTTTTGCTACCTTGATTATGTTGTTGTGCGCGGTATGGCGGCGCTGCGTGCAGAGAACAAGCATCTTAATGCCAGCAGTTAGGAAATAACCGTTGGTGCACATCAGGCTATGCTGACGGTTGTTTTGTTATTTTTTTTGTAGGGTTTGAATGTAATTACCGCTAACACAAGACACTCTGATGTTGAATAACCTGTCACTTTACGTACATCGACAACACACACACACACACACACACAGATTCAAAAGCATTGTTAGCTAGCAACGGCTAATCATTACTCAGGCAAAAGGCAACAAGCACAAGCATATTCATTTAGAAAAATGCTCAGACATTTCCATAATAGGTGCCTGTACAACAGGACACCCTCACTAATGAGGTCTTTAGATTTGTAGACACATTATACGCATGCATTTGTACAATGAAACCATTAATAGAAGATTAAATGCTAAATTTGGTTATTTAAATATTATAACCAAACCAAATACTGAGAGCGATGCCGGAGAAAGATTGTTAGAACAACTCTCCCTTCAATGCCATAGGGGGCTCCCTTAGAAGCTCAGTGTTACATTTTGGAAATACATTGCCAAGGCTGGGATAGTATTGTGTGGTGCGGTCTGCACCACTTTGTTTGTGTTCCCATTTACAGAGCCAGGGCTGTGTAGCAACAAGCAAGTACACAGAACGGACACAGAACGGAGAGCTCAGATGGTTAGGAGATATTTGCTGAATTTGACAAAAAGTGTATTAGTGTATTGCTTACGATTGCTTACCGAAGCTTTAATCTGAATTGTCAAAATGTGGATTTACATTGTTTTATGCACATATTATATTGTATGAGTTACTTTTTATTATTATGAATAATAATAATAATTATTATTATTATTATAATAATAATAATAATATACTGTGTATATCTATCAACTAAATTATATATAATAAATAATATGATAATGTGTAGGCCTAATACATAATTGCATAACAACCAGACCACCCTACCTGGTTGCTTTCTAGCTAGCATGTGATCTTCTACAGTAGTTGCTAGTCCTGTGACCTCTGGGTGCTGACCTATGACATAACAAGAGCCTTGTTATGTCATTGAGCTGGTTACCTGTCCCTGCAGCATCTGAAGTTAATGGCCTATTTCAGTCAGTCATATAGCATCAGCCAATCACAATGTTGCTTTTATATCAACCTATGACATCAGCTCAACACTGCTTCTTGCTCTGTTTTCTGATTGTTTTCTGACTGCCATCTTACAGAGGTGCGTGTGTGTGTGTGTGTGTGTGTGTGTGTGTGTGTGTGTGTGTGTGTGCGCGTGTGCGTGTGCATCTGAACGCATGTATGAAACATCAAAAAGTCAGGTTTAACAGATAATATATCAGGTACCACGGAGTGGAAAAGGGCCAATAGTGTAAATATACAACACCTCATTAGAAGTGGTGACGTCTTTTAAATGAAATGTAGATCAGTGATCGTGTAATACTATAGTGCCTTTAATATCCAGAATCTGCCTGTGTACCCCGGTGGATATTATGGTTCTTAGAGATGTTGGCTCATTCTCAGAGAAATGCTACTCGCAGGGTAGCGTGGCATTGTTCAATACCACCATACTATTTTTGGTTACAGTGTGGAGGAGGCATTTTGTGTTGTGTCACTGTAAAAATGACAAGCAAACGTCTACTTTTCTACACCATCTCCTGCCACACATTGTGCTGCTTTTAATAGAAATATTTATGTGTGTGCAGACATGTCTCGATGGGTGTGGCCATCATTAGTCACTTCAAGCTAAAGGTACTGTATAGTCAGCTATTGCAAGCTAAATGTAAGCTAATACACTTTTTTTATCAAATTCAACAAATATCTCCTTGCATTTCGCTATCTTACCATTCTATGTGCGAGTTATAACAATAATCCGGTGTTACGCCTAATTCTGTGTCCTGCCGAATTCAGTGACCCTTTCGAAAGTGCGCATGCGCCACCTAAAATCAT
>JAOEGT010066123.1:0-32689 GCA_025447795.1 Speoplatyrhinus poulsoni
AAGCCGCGACCTTAGATACCAAGAAACCTTACAACCTTCTTGGCCGAGACTCTCTCAGGAGGGCTTGGGGTTCTGAATATAACATTATATTATTTGGCGTTGTTAATTACTTCTGAAGCTGCGACCTTTAGATAACTGGGAAGCCTTACAAATTTCTCGGCTGAGCCTCCCCAGGGAGTATCAGAATTAACAGACCCAACAAGCTCATAACAGTAATTAAAATAAATGTAGGTATTCCAGTCACCAGCATGGACATTGCACTGATAGCTTCACTAGAAGTGTGCTGGTGCACTGGGAGACTAACTTAATGCTGTCTGTTACACGTGTTTTCCCTACCATGACATCTCTGAAAATAGCCCAATCGAGAGATGCTTCCTGAATCACTACAGCTTATTTTGCAACAAGGACTTCAAAGGGCTCAATCAAATATCATGATGGAGCCAGCCTTTCTTGTTTATTAGCTTGTTTTATAATAGCATGATGGCCACAAAATGTATTTATATTGTACAAATGAAGATAGTAATAGAGAAAAGGAATGTAAATTTATTTCTTATAACATGGTAATAAATACAAATGCAATCATATATGTAATAATATATTATATGTAATTATATATATTTGAATGAATTAAATACAAATGCAATCATATTTTTATTATATATAATTATATATATTATAATTAAATTAAATTAAATGCAACAATGTATTTTGATTATATATATTTATCAATGTGTTTGTTATTTATTTTAACTTACTACTCAGGCCTAGCATATTCTGTAGAAACATATCAAATAGGCTATTCTAAGAATAATTATGTAAATTTCTGAACAATAACATGTCTTTACAGAAAGGTAATATTATCCTGCAGATGGCAGTGTTACTTTTGAAGGTTTGCCTGAGTTTCTAAAACTTCCCTTTGTCGTCGTGAGTATATGAATAGGCCAAACACTTGTTCTCCAAATTCTATGTGTAATCCAGGGCTATATTTGATGCCATATATTAATCCTATGATTTTGAGAAATTAAAATGTGTAGGCCTAGCCATAGGGCAATAAACCTTAGCCTACATGCTAGTAAAAAAATAATCTTATAACTACTGCATAGGCTTACATACACTTAGCATATAGCTGCTATATTGACATTTGCCTGGTCCGGTTTTCTGACTGCCGATCTTAACCTGCCCACTTCGTTCGGTTTTAGTGCTATTTGGCGATCATGCATGTGCTTATATTAATAAACGTAATGGCTATAATGACAATCAGTCATCAAATCACATTATTAAATCAAAACAATAAAGAATAACGTTGAAAATGCATGTTTGCAGACCTAACGTCAAATTGTCAATACAAAGATTAGGCTACGACTGCATAGCCTAATGTAATTTTGACTGTAGTCTATAACAAACGTGACATAAAACATTATTTTTAAATATTCTGCACATCACATAAAACAAATAAAAATCTTTATCAAAACGTTAGGCTATTACAGACCACGTGAGAATGTTCAGTGACTGAGAGCATTTTCTCCACGCTGCCAGTCCGGTGCGCGTAACAGGGAGTTGGACGCAAGATCTCTGCCTTGCAGGAATACGCACGGATGTAAAAGTCGCTACAGTATAATTTTGATCTCTGTCGTTTTTTTTACGTTTCGTTTTTTTTTTTCTTTCTTTCTTTTGTTTCGGTAAAGCGCTATTTTCCAGGTCTAACCTTTGGATTATGGCTTGGCCGTGTATTAGTAGAGTATGCTGTCTGGCTCGGTTCTGGAATCAGGTCGACAAATCCGATCTTTCAGTCCCATTGACCATCCAGAACTACTCAGACATAACGGACCAAGAGGTGCGGTCTGTCACCAAACAAGTAGCCGCAGATCGTAGCACTATTAAAAACTATTCCACCGCGGACCACCGGGAACTTCCCCAGGTGCCCGGTGAATGTCCGGGGAGTCAATGTGGGTCTTCCAGGGGGCGCAGGGAGCCCAGTTACAAGCCACGGGAGGACTACCAACCGTCCGGCGTTCCTTTTCAAAGCGTTACGCAATATAAGCAAGATTTCAAACCCTGGCCCATTCCCAGAAAGGATAATTTCCCCTGGATTATTAAAGAAGAAAGCATGGTTGACAGTGGTTCGGATAGCCCGGATAATACTTATCAAACAAGTCTGCCCCGAGGGGAGAGAGAGGTGCGGGGCAGGGGGCCAAAATGGGGGCAGCAACAGGGAATGGCGACAACCAAAACCAACTCAAACAGGTATTCCGCCGTGTTCTGAGTGCTGTTATTTCAGAAAAACTGTTAATGTGATTCCACTGTCAAACAGCACAGCTGGAACAAGATATATAATTTTCCTGCATTGACAGGTAATTATAATCATATATAATTAATATTTTTCCAGAATTCATATAAAAATAAAACATGGATCACCGATTCTTCTAAACATATTCCTATTATAGGCTATAGGCCTAATGTAGTTGTTGTTGCTGAACTTGCATTTAGTCAACCCTGGGGCAAAATATGAAACAGAAGAGGGTGAAAATATAGCCTAGCTATCTGGAATATGGATTTCGACCGACATCAGGCTTTGACGGTTCATTATTGAACAATTAAGACCTTTGGCAAAAAGATGAATTTTGGGTCCAGTGTTAATGTTCTCTCACAGGCAGCCCCTCAGAGACAACAGTCATCCCAAGTTTCATTTGAACCTACACACATCTCCCTCGCTCTCTCCTTCCAGACAGGAGTACCGTCCATCCGCCAAAAGCTCCAGGACCGCTCCGTACATCAGCCCTGAGGCGGAGGCCAGCCACCTGCACCCAGAGACCAGCTACCAAGCTGCCTACAGAGGGCGCTCTGGGACGGTGGAGCACGTCCCTACTAGCAAGGCAGAGGTGAGTGAAGCTAGACATAGCTTATGGCCATGCCACTGAACCCCATCTTCACATGCTGCTATCTAGAGATGTGATGCAGCAGGTCTGTCCTTATGAAGTAGCTCACAGTGACCCAGCAGTTTAAAACAGGCCACATACTGTATTAAGTAACCCCCCCCAAACCCCCCCACACTTCATTACACTCATTCCTCTGACCTGGATAGAACAGGCACAGTGAGTAATGTAAACATTCACATGATCTGATTCTTCTGTCCCAGACTTGTGTTGGGGGGCTGTCAATGGAAGAGGGTGAAATGCTTTCTTTCCTTCAATGTCATTCTTTCGAACAATAAAAGAATAAAGATTATGGTAGGGTGGCACTCAGGTCAGCAAGTGAAAACTGCATTTGAGATTCTGGGATACTGACAACTCATGCCTGTCAGAGTGATGATACATTACAGTTAGAAGGACTGCATCGTGCCAGCATTAGCCTATTTATTCATCAACAGCCAGCAACACTTTAAAGAAAACACTTACGCAGATAGCACCGCTGTATTTGTTTCACAAATTCAGGCAAGATTTGGTCTCTGTCTTCCATGTACCTCAATACACAATCAGGGCTGGCACAGAATCCTGCTGATCTCAGATAATCATCATCCCAGCCCACATCCACCTCAATATGGACTCACTGAGCCCTCTCCCCCCTCATCCCACAGAGGTGTCAGCTCCAAAATCACACATCCCCACTTCGGTAGTCAGTGTTAGGGTATGCTGCTGGGTATTGTGCTCAGAGGAACCTTGGACGGTTTGACGTGGAGAGAAACAAAGATGACGCACGTGCTCGCTAGCAGCGCTGCGATGAGAGCACAAGGTCGGGACGGCTTCACATCGGAACAACAATACACATTAATTACGAAAATGAAGTCCTAAATAATCTTGATTACGACACAGCAGGGCAAGTTATTAAATCCTCATTATCGCTACAATTCAATTTTCCAGATTGTGTTCTCTGTCCCAGAACAAATTGATAGAAGGATAAAAACCTTCATCCATAGGCACGGCACACTGCAGAAGTTAGACCTGCGAGATACATGCATTTGTAATGGAACGGGGGAGGGGTCACTGAAGGCAGGGAGGTGTTAAATGGGATTGGGAGCTGTGCAATGAGGGGCGAGCCGCCATTAAACGTGAGTCACGGCTGTGAGCCCAACATGGATGAGTGCATCAAGCATAGCAGCACCTCTCCATAGAGGGCTGTTTGTAACCAGCGCAGACAAACACATTTGTCAGAGCTGACTGTATGAGCTATACTGTGTCACTGCTGCTGGGACAGGGCACACCGCAGCGGGAGTATGCAGCGTTTTTTGGCAGGGTTCTTCAGTTGCCATAGATACACCCCCGCCCCCCTAGACCTATGGAATTGAGGTGCTACCACAGCAGCACACATAAACAGAGTTTGCTTAACTTCAGGATGGGGCAGTCCTTTCAGTGTATGCGCTCAGTTTGCTCACGACGTGCAGAGTTTGTAAGTGCTGGAGGAATGGCTAAAAGCAGGTAAAGCAGGAACAAAGAGCCCTGAAATTGACATTCCTGGCCGCTCTTCCCCCATTGTTCTCCCTTCCCTTGTGCCCTCTTTATCCCACGCTGCCCAGCGCCCGACTAAAGCAGTCTCCTGTGCCAACTTGGCAGCTGTTACTGAAATAGAGATTCATAATGAGGGAGGGAGGGAGGGAGAGGGGGGGGAGAGAGAGAGAGAGAGAGAGAGAGAGAGAGAGAGAGAGAGGGAGAGATAGAACAAGGGGGAAAGTGTTGGGGAAAGGTGATGGTAAAACATGTTCCATGTGTAAGTGCGCGAGTAGTGAAGCTGTGAAAGAAAGAGACATGGAGGAGAAAGTGGAAGTGTGATGTTGCAGTGCACTTCTCACCAGCGAGGAAGGTGACCTAGCTGCTGCTAAGTGCAGAAATGAGGCTGTAGTAGGAGGGAGGTTACACACACACACACACACACACACAGAATAGACACAGCTTTCCATCTTGTTGGCATGTACACCGAACCTCAATCTTTCATCTACATGGATTTGTCTGCATTCAGAACCCAGTGGTTTTACACCAGTAAATTGAAACCTTCTATTTAATGTTTTAATTATAGGCCGGTGTCGTAATTAGCTAGAAAGAACATGGCATCCCATCAGCTGTAAGAGCCAATTGTGACGGCGTCTAGATTGATTCCAGTAAGGGCTAGAGGAGGGCTGCCATCAGCACAACAGTGAGGGGTGATAGAGCTGGGCTGGCAGCAAGCCTGATGTTGTCTGATGCCTGATGTTGTCTGAGCCTCAAACAGTCTCCGCTCATTTCACATGGCCGGCATGAGACACAACGATGACCTGTGGTCCTCAATGTGGCGGGGGGTGGGAGCGGTGACGATATGAGATGCCACCATATAGTTCTATGGATGGTATGTATAATAAAAGTTAATACAAGGATTTATAACGAAGTCCTATTTAATAGTACAAACCGGGTTTTTCGGGGGTCAAAACTAAGAATAATCTTTTCGGCGGTTACAGGAAAATAGTTTGATCTGTGTATGTGTGTGTCATGCAGGACCACCTGGACAAAACCATGTTCCCTCCTAACTTTTCTGCGGTGTGTCAAGGTGGATCGAGGGTCATCTGACAGATGTCACAGGCCACCATTCCACTCTGGCCGGCTCAGCTCACGGAACAAGCAGGGGAAGGTTCTCTGTCTGCTCCGCCCGTCATGAAATCTATGCAAAGAAACGTCTGCTGATTTCAGTCTATTCAAAAGGCAAATCCTCAACCAGTTTCTTGTCCTGACTGTGTTAAAAACCAGGAGTCACCTGAAACAAGATAGGGACCCCCATATAACACACACAGCGCGATGGAAAGAAAATATGCATGTAAGAAAAATGGTTTGAAAATAATTGCTTCTCCTCTCCCGCCATTATCCTCATCACAAGAACAGCTGGTGTGTTTGTACAGTGTGTGTGAATCTGAGCGTGATGTGATTATTTTCTTTTGGAAGAACTCCCAAAACCTCACATTTGTATGCTCCAAGCACATTGTTGCCCTTTTATAGTTGATATCTGCTACTTTGATTCATTGAGAAAGACATAAAAATGTTATTATTTATTATTAATAGTCCACTAGTTGACTATGTTGAAAAAGTAGTGTTAAGTCTATAATTTAGTAAATATGTTGTTTTAGTACAGAGTAAATATGTCACAATAAAACAATAATAGCTTCTTAGCATTTCAATCACTCTTTTGCCAATGCTGTCTAATATCTGGTGTATTTCTTTAGGAGCCATTTACCAAAGCATTATGTATGTATTTTATTATTATTTAGACAAACAATGGCTCTTATTGGTGAAGATAAGTACTAATTTAACAATACCTCACTCGCCACTCAATAATGCAAATTTAACTTTTTTATTACAAGAATATGGATATTATTTTGGTATGCACTGAGAGAAAAAAAAAATACAACGTTCAAACATTTTCAACAAAGTCTAACACGGATCACAACCAACCGGCAAAAACACTTATAACCCAATCCATACATTAACATAATGCAGAGCTTAATATCACGCAATATCCACATCCGTCAGCACACTCAATAATATGCAATCAATAACCCTCATTACCCACAAACACGCACATATTCTCACACACTCACTACTGGTAGGCCATTACTGTTTGCAGGTGTTGATATGTAAAAATATCAGGAGATGGAACACCATATTAACCACAATGGTTGTATTTCCTGTAAATATTACATGATAGTTATGGTGTTAATAAAATTAGAAGAAAAAAAAACACAAAAGATCCTTGCTAACTGGCTATCAAATCAGGTCGGCTATAAGGAGTGGACAATGACACGTACAAGATTCTTTAACGTTTAACAATGTTCTGATACTCCACCAGTGGCTTATTCAAAGATCAGCAAACTTAGGAGTCAAATTTATGTTCTCGTTTGCCCATCATAACTGATGAACAAACAAGGACATTCATTTGTGTATAGACTACTGCATGACAATACATAAATAAATTATATATGGATACCGTCATAATCGGCTTGACATAAATCAGCCCTGTATAGCCTGAAATTTGACCGTACAGGGATAAGGCTTCATTTCAAGGATTGAACCACTACAGCATTATTTAAAAGGATACCAAACAGAGAGGCAGAGGAACGGTCATGTCGTTAAAGACCACATACAATAGTTGCAGCCAGTTCTTCACAAATGTAGAGATCGTCGGTTGTCATGGCAACACGCCACAGCAGTGAGACGTTTGATGAACTCGCTCAAAACGTTAGGAGTGTTTGCAAATGCATCAATGTGAGAAATAGCCCTGCTTGAACCTGCAGGTCAGGGCCCGTTCTCACTTAATAGCAGATGCTAATATCCATGACTCTGGGCGGCGGCCATTTCTTAACTCACTAAACTAATTCCATTTTCCCCTGTGAACTGGGAGACGCATGGCACCTAATAATGTTCCTAGTGTAAAGGTTCACATTCAACACATTATGCCTTGTGGGGGATGTGGGGGGGCAGATGTCAGCTGTATTGTCTAAGCTCTCCCGACTGAAAGGACCCACTTCTCAAAAATGATCTTGTTATGAGGAAAGCAAGACTGAGTCGTTGTCCTAATCAAAAAGAGACCTACAGCACAGCTTCCCAGCTGTAAGATACTGTATTTTAAAACAAGAATCCCTAGCATTCTCACATTTGAAAATGTACGGCTGCTGCTGTGTAGAGACAATTATGTCCTGCCTTTCTAGGCTAAAATAATATTTTTAATATAACTTTATTAATCTTGACTAAAAAAAAAATGCATTTACCCATTTCAATATGACTGGCTGTGTATAGTTTTATGCCATTATTTTGGACAGTGTTTGTGACTACATTGATGCAGCAAATAAATGTTTTAGGGGCCCAGGGTCACCGCAGTGATTTGTCAGTTACTGCCAAAAAGTCTAAACCAACAAGGCCGACTGCACGTCTGGGCATTCAAAGAGCTGTTTCTGTTCCAAGGCTCCAGTCCTCTGCTGTGAGACAGTGAGATGCAGGCCATATGATTGGCTATCACAGGTCTGTCTCCCTTCAGACAGTGAGATGCAGGCCATATGATTGGCTATCACAGGTCTGTCTCCCTTCAGACAGTCGGTCCACCCTTCCTCAGTCCTCACCGGACTGCGCGCGTCAGCTTTGGGCTAAAAGCGAGTGACTGGGTGGTCAGTTGTCCTGGGTGAGGTAGCCCATGTGTGCATTGGTGAGGAAGTCACAGGTGGGGATGGTGCTCACAGCCTGGTAGATGTCCCTGGATGTGATCTCTTTCGGAGGCCTGCGTGAAACAGTAACGCAAGGATGATTCATACTCACGTTTTGGACTGGTTCTAATTTGACATTTCACATCTGATAGATCTCATTGAGCTATATAAGAAAAGAGATTTATAATCAACAAAACCTGGAAATTCAGTAAAATAGAGCCCTTGGCGGGTGTTAATTTAAGACCCTGCTTATGCACATGTGATTTCTTTCATTTTTTTTAGCAAAACATTCAAACAAACTTTTTTCACTTTGCCATGATGTGGTATTGTGTAGAATTTTGAGGGAAATAAATTGTTGAATCCATTTTGGAATAAGGCTGTGAATACTTTCCGGATGCACTGTGTGTATATACAGTGTGATATATATATACTGTGTATTAGGGGTGTCACGATACCAGAAACGTGGTAGTCGATACCAATACCAGTGAAATTCCACGGTTCTTGATACTCATTTCGATACCACAGGGTGAAAGTTTTTTTAATAAATTATATATAAAATAAGTATATGTACTTAAATTAGGCTCCAACTGTTTATGTAGCCTAGCTAAGTACATTACCACGTATTAAAAGCTCAGTATATCAAGCTCATAACGTTGTATGCCGAGACTGCCATCAACGATAAAGTCATATGTAATCTCTTCTGTGGCTGGGGGGTTATCTACAGTATGTGCCATGGGTTTGGCTACTGTAATATTGTCCATATTGTACATAGCATGCATGGTCTAATGTTCAGTGCTAATTGAAATCTGAAGTCTGTGGCTTTGTGTGGCCCGCTCGGGGCTCCGAGGAAGTACCACCGGGGCATCCGTGACTTGGTGCCCGCACAAGAGTGCTCCTAGGGCGGGTAAACATTCAGATCCCGGTCGGCGCTCCGGAGGTATCGGCAAGCGCGAGGCGAAAAAGCGTCGGTTAAAATGCATAGTAGGATAATAATATATTCTACTAATAGCAGATCATGAGTAAGATAAATTGAAAAACAAAGCATTTATTTCCATAATTTTGTTGTGGAATCTAAAATCAACTTCAGTTTGTTTATTCAAACCTCAGTTGAGGCTGAATGAAATGCCAAATCCGTTCAGGCCAGCACTAGATGTGATATAACCACAAGTGAAGGGACTAGGGAGGTATTTGGGTTAGAAATATTAAGAGATGAGCGATTCTGGTGAACCTCTGACCTGTTCTGAGGAGATTTGGAGTAGGCCCCGGCCAAAGCCTCTCTCAGGATCTCACTGGCAAATTGCTCTGTGGCCTGCAGGGCACAGCAACACACACACTCACTCCATCTCTGGCACAATACAAGGGGAATCCAGCAATACAGTATAGACACACACCTTGTAACCTATTTAGGCTATTAATAAAATATAATCCTTATAAAAATAATAATAATCCTTTTTAGAGGCCACAGATTGAGAGCCATCAGCTCAACCGTCAGACTAAACTGAGACGGACCTTGAGAATCATGGATTCCACCACCGGCATGAACACATTCTTCTCCAACTCCACCGGTTGGATGGTCGCCCCGATCTGAGAGGAGTCAAGGGGGATGGGGGGGGGGAAAAACAACAGGAGAGACACGGTCAACATTAACATCGTAACATCATCTAGAGGCCAGCAGGCTTATAGCAGGGGTGTTCCCTGTTCCTCTAGTGAAGGAATAGAGACACATCAGACATCAGAACCAGAGTGGACACAGCGTGCGTGAGGGCTCGCTGACCTGCTGGGCCGTCTCGTTGACAAACTCGGTGGACGGGCAGCAGCCCAGGAAGCACTTGGGCTCCGGGTCGGCCTCTTGCTCCTCCTCTTTGACCTTCAGCCTCTGGCAGGGCGGCGTCACCGTGACGATGTCCACTATGCGGTCGTCGACCTCCTCCGGCTCAGTCTTCAGCAGGGTCTGCATCTGCTCCAGGCGCTGCAGGAGCTCCTCACAGCCGCCCAGAGTGGACAGGCTCTCTGGGGACACGACACATCCGTCACTCATATACAGAGCAACACACGGCTAAGAGGAATACACCTGCTTTTAAACAAAGAGTGAACGCCCACTACACAAAATACCACAAAAAACACTAGAGCACTGTGTGAAGACAATATCAACTGCATTATTAATAATAACAACCTTTAAAAGGCAGGGTCGGTCATTCTTGCTAACTTCGAGCTCAAATCAAAACAGTATCGCTCCGCGGTGCCGCCTCACACATGGAAATGCATTGTGAAGCAAAGCGTAGTGCTGCGGCTTTGTTGATACGATCAGTGTTTGCCAATTTGTTTATGTTCCTATAAACATGGCTGTGTAGAAGTATCCGATTATTTTTCCAACACGCACAGAGAATGGTAAGATAGCAAAATGCGAGGAAATATTTGTTGATTTGTTCAAAAAATTGTATTAGCTTACATTTTGCTTGCTATAGCTGACTATACCTTTAAGTCACCATCTCACAGTAAACATGCCACCAACGTTGAAGCGCTGTTGTTTAGCAGATGTAGTGTAGTATGGAGGAGGGTTGAGATAATTGGCATTGTCTCTCACACTGCTAATTAGGACTCCCTTGTGTAACAGCAACCCCCCCCCCCCCGCACACATAGGCCTCGCCCACAGTCCTAATGAAAGGTATAGACAGCTGCAAGCAAATACACTTTTTTGGCAAATTCACCAAATATCGCGCGCACACACACACACAGCCCTAGCAGGAACATAAACATAGTGGCAAACATCGGCCACAACAACAATGCGTTTCAATGTGTGGGGGGCGGAGCTTCTGAGAGAGATTGTTTTGATTTGAGCTTGACGTTAGCAAGCGTCCTGAGATTGGCTAACCCTTCCTTTAAGGGTACGAAGGGAGCTGCTGCCCCAGTCAGCGTGGCTCACCGGGCTCGCTGTCGATCTGCGTGAGCACATCCTCCATGGACTCCTCGTCCGCCCGCCGCTGGGGCTCGGGGTCGGGCGGCGTGAAGCCCCTGTGGCGGCACCACTGGACCACCTCCCTGGTCTTTGGTGGAGTGAGGGCCTGCAGACGTGGGGAGCGGTCCAGCACGTCCTGGACCGCCCGCTTCACCGCCACCGCCCGCTGGAGCTGCACACGCAACACCGCTGCCAGTGTTAGAAGGAAGGGGGCGCTATACTGTCACAACACCCTTTTCGCTGATTAGTCATGAGGAAGGGGGTGCTACGCTGTCACAACACCTTTTTCGCTGATTAGTCATGAGGAAGGGGGCGCTATGCTGTCACAACACCTGTGTGCTGCGTGCTCGCACATGATCTCCCTCTAATGCCATGTGAACTTAATCCCCATCCCAGCTGTAGTGATTCGCTATGACTCCCCTCGTCATTGTGTATTGGCTACCTATACAAATATCCATGCCTGGGAGCCTCTAATAGAATGAGAGAGGAACAGCCTGAGATTACACTCTTTGGAAAAGAGGATAAAAGATACAAGGGTAGATTCCAATTCACAATGATGTCCTTTCAGTCAGCAGCAGTAATGGGTTAGGCAACATGCTCATCTATTGGGCTCTATTCTATTACCTTATTGCTGGGAGTTAAGCACCTGCAAACTATACTTTCCTGCCCATGTTTAGATTCAAAACATGTAGATAGGTAAGCTTGTCGCTAGCGGAAAGCCTGCCGAGTCTGGCTTTGCACAGTAGGGATGTGCGCCATAAGTCGGTTGAACGGTTCAACGTTGCCATTCTCGCTGCTCAGTCTCTCGTGTTGGATTCAACGCTTTCAGAGTGGTCGAAACAGCTCACAGCGGAGAAAATAAACAGATTGTCACTAACCCTGCTCCCACAACTTAACTCCGAGTGAACTTTTGAAGCACAGATAGAAAACTTACTCATCTCTTTCTGGTTGGACACAGCAGATACGCGTTTGTTTTAGGGCTGTATCGGAATTTTTTCAAAAGAGATGTAAGATTAAACAATATCGTTTATATCGATATAGATATATTATGCGTTTATTCATTACTTTTTTGATTTGTTCGTCTCTCCCTCCATGCCTGCACTTGGCCTGAGGAGTTGAGTCAAGAGCGAGTGACCACCAGAGAAAGCTCACATATGTCAATTAATGTCGCTTAAAAAATATTTAAAGTGTCACATTTCCATTGAGTTTCCTGTTTTTTCTCTGTGCCTGAAGGACTTAGCCCACTTAAAAGAAAACACCGATATATATCGTGTATCGGTATTCAACCTAAATATTTAGAGATATAATTTTTGGTCCATATCGCCCAGCCCTGGTTTGTTTACATGACAACGATTAGCCTGAAAAGAATGTTCCTTGTTGGCTAATCTATGGATGTATTGTAGGAAGGTATGCTTTTTAAAAATATTATACTTTTCTTTTTTATCAGACAAACGATGATACTGCATTATTACAAAACAATACAGTCAATCATATAATGTAAGATGTACAACGCATTTGGCCTGCTGGTTGTGAATAACGAAGCGGTAGTTCACAGTTGGCACTCTGCTTTTGTCATTTTACGAAGATGATAATAATAATAATTTTAGATAGGTTGTAAGGAAAATTAGGACAATTACGGGGGAAGGAAAGCCTACCGGTAGTGATCCCCACTCAGACGTAGCAGCTGATGAGAGACCGACATGCACCTTAGTCTTATCGACTGTGATACATTTCGACTGTTTTCTGGGCGGTTTCTTACTTCTAGACTATAGACACTAGGATAACAAGAGAATCTAGCGCTGACACAGATGCCGTCAGCTCTAAATTAAACATCTGCGATGTCTGGCTGTGCTGTGTGTTAGAGCAGAGCAATGAGAAGTGTCGTATCAAACACCTAAGTCTGTGGGAGCAGGCTGATGCCTGACTTTGCATTATGGTTTGCAAAAGCCAACCGATGCATACAAGTAATGGAGTTAGATGCGGTGATGGATGTACATTGTAAAAATACAATATGCAGCCATTAAGCGCACACACACCAAAAACACACAAACAATTCACACAACAAATCACCTCCGATGCCCGCCGCTTGCCGATGTTCCAGGAGTAATACTGCTCCGTAGACGTAGCGCAGAATGGATGGGAATCTTCAGCTGCAGAGACAAGACTGATTACATGGCCTGGCAGACCTTACAACCACGTGCTGTTCACACAGCGTAACAAGTGCATCCGCGGTGTGTCACATATATAGCCACGCCACTCACTCTTCTCTGGGACGACCAGAGGAAACCGCTTCACCACAGCTGTCAGGAGCTGCACTGTGTTCTCCACGTGCTCTGTGCTGGAGAGGAGAAGCACACACACAGACACACACAGCGGCTCAGACGTACAATACATATATTAAGTGGGGGCGCAGGCAGAAAACTAGCTCGGAGCGCTTCAACGCTTCCGTCGCGTCGGCTTCAGTGCCGAGTCCTTACTTGATGAGGTTGTGAGCGGAGATGTCAGCCCCCTGCTCCAGCTTGACGGCGGCGGCGGGCGGAACATGAGCCGCGGAGGAGGAAGGTACGGGCGCCGTCACCGGGGGCGACGGGACGGCGGTGACGGGCATGCCGGCGGCTGGCTCCGTCTTCACTGTGACAGGGAGGGAAGGGAGGGAGAATGGTGGGACGGATTCAACACACCATTTCATTCATTTACAAACCCAGCACACCCACTCTCGCTCACGTGAAGTGGGGGCTGTGTTACCATAGCAACTCTGATAGATAAACCACTTCACTACATTTACCTCTACTGAGGGAAGGGGGGAGGGGGGCTCCAGGCTGGGATCTCCTCTCACCGTGTGCCAGGGGCAGGGCGAGGGAGAGGGAGGCCTGGCTGGCGGGACTGGGAGAGGCTCTAGCTGCTCCTTGGGTGGTGGAGGAGGAGCAGGAGGAGGGAGGATTGGAGACTGGGCCTTTGCACACCACTACACACACACACAATACATCAATAGTCTACCCGTACACTACAGCATCCCACACAGGCAGATGGAAGCTATGTCCTGGAAGACAGGGCCATTGATTGTGTAGTGTAAAGTAACACTGCTACAGTGAGCATGTATGGCATTACAGTCTCTGAACAGCTCTATTGATGTGAAGCATTGGTTCAGGCCTGGCTGGCATTACAGTCTCTGAACAGCTCTATTGATGTGAAGCATTGGTTCAGGCCTGGCTGGCATTACAGTCTCTAAACAGCTCTATGGATGTGAAGCATTGGTTCAGGCCTGGCTTACCTTTGCCAGCAGGCATGAGGATGGTTTGCACCCCGCTGGCTCCAGCTCCCACGCCAAGCTGCTTGAGCTGGTTGGCAGGGATGGTCAGCACCGTCTGCTGGGAGGCGGAGCCACCCGAGTGGATCTTCAGCATGCCTGAACAAAACCACAGGAGAGTCCCTATTTAGTACACACGCTTGTATAACACAGAATGTCTAGACAGAAGCGCACCATTACAGACACACAAACACACACACACACACACACACACACACACACACACACACACACACACACAGCTATTATTAGAGAGCAACACCCTGAATGCACAGACCACAAAGGTATTTCCCAAATGCAAGGTTCTTTGTATGCAAGTCATTTGAAGAACCGTGTCTTAAATCGTTTCTAATATATTACTTTCTGCAATGAGATTACACTAAGAGCACATCAAATAACCTCAACCCAGAGTCTTCTTAAGAGCATCTAAAACCAAACTCCCCACGCACTCACACACACACACATATACGGCTGGGCTAGATATGAAAACAAGGAACAGTGGAGCTCTGATTACAACACAGTGTGACATCGTTCTGTTTGAGACACAATTACTCCACTATATCTTCACAACGTATTTCTTTGCTGCTCTATTATGTTTAAAACATCATACAGAGCACCTGTAAGCAAGATGTAAGATAATACATACTGATGAGACACAATGTGTCCCTCTGTCTACCTGAGAGCGTACTCTTCCCTCCACTCGATGCCATTCCGCTAACGAGCGATGCGGCTGTGACCAGTGATGCGCTGGAGTTCTTGGGCACGCCCACCAAGGCCCCCCCGCCCATTCCTTTGGGCATGCCGATGACCGGCATGTTGGCGATGTTCTTGGCGACAGTCACCATGGCGCCGGCGCCCACCGCGGTGCTCTTGGTCAGAGCGGTGGGGTTGCCGCAGCTTTTGACTATAGCGGCCACGGTGCTCTTCGCCAGGCTGTTGCCGGCGGCAGCGCTGGCATTCTTCGCTGCGTTGATCACAGCCGCCTGATTGGCTGCCACCAGGAGTGGGTGGGCGGGCTTCACGCCGTCAGTAACCTGTTTAAGGACACGCACCACAGTCACCATGGGAACGCAGCTAAAAGAAGTCACCAAGAACGCGTCCCACACCTACACACAGCGCACCTTTACACTTTGACCTGCGCCTGTAGAGGCCACAGAGACTACAATCTACATTTTTATTTATTTACTGGCCTACAGTTTTATAATTTATATATCTTTTAGTCTGTCTAGTTTGAAGCCCAATGGTACAACATTGTGCTGGGGTGTAAACTGAAAACAACAGCATATGAGTATATGCAGTCAGTGCAGGACCCCCCTGTGACACACTCCTAGGGACATGACACCAGACACTGTGCTACAGGAGAATGGGACAATACATGCTAAACATGCTAAACATAACACACACAAAAAAGGAGTTAATAAAAGAGAACCACTGAAGAAACAAAGCGTGTGAAGGTAACCAAGGTCAACCTACTGTAGTCATGGCAACACCATAATGCTGAGAAACAGCAGAGAAAAGCCTCAGTTTCAGTTTCTCTGGCAGGAGTCTCACATTCCAATTAGCCGAACACATCGATTCAACATGGCAGAAGGGAGGACCTATTGCATTGCTGCAAAACGCTCCCGTACAGTGTCTGTTACGCTAGGACCAACAGCTACAAAACAGTGTGTGCGGGGGTGTGTGTGTGTGCATGTGTGAGTGTGTGCGTGCGTGGATGCGTGCGTGGGTGGGTGCGTGCACACGTGCTTGTGTGTGCCAGAGCATCCAGTAAGGCATAATGTCTTTCTGTGCATCTCCATTTCCCCTGTTAATGAGGCCAGTAACGCTTGTAAAGCTTTAATCACATTAACCCAGACCTGTAGCGGTACGGTGTATAGCTTGTGACATAGCGCATATGTTCTACCACCTACTAAGGGACTCACACAAAAACCGTTGGCTGCGCTTATTTAAGGAAAACCACCGCCAACTCTAAGAAAAATTTGTCAATTACAAAATATCACCCCCAAAAGCAAGGCTACTAGCTGTCACTTGTGTTCCACCACAGTCCCTACATGCTGATGGAGCTTCGTTTAACACCAATCAATGCAATGGGAATATGCAGAGAGAACATTCAGTTTTACCCTTCTCCACCGAAAACTTTGAATTTTATAAAATCTATTCATGACTGTTCCCAATTCACACGGTGATACAACGTTATCAAACTGCTGTATCAGATGAAGAGGCTTGAAGGAGGAATATTAGTAGAGAGAGAGAGAGAACTGCTAAACTGGCCTGTTGCTGGCTGGTTGCCATGGCAGCCGAGCTGGGGGTGGAGCTAGCGGCAGTGATGACGCCGCCCGTCATCCTCAGCGTGGTTGTCCCAGGCTTTGACAAAGCTGTCGCCACGGATACAGTCTTCCCGGAGCCGTCCGACAACTTCACCTGGGAAGCCTGTGCACCTCCCACCACCTGTCAATCATACAGAGCCCAACTTCTACATATTGAAGTAATCACACACAAAACAATCCGCAAACAACTAAGATAGGTGCAGCTGCAATGGTTGGCGGCAGCGCTGTAAATAGATGCTAAACCCAGAGTTGATTTAGGTGAAAACACATTGTGTGTTTCAGAACAACATATGCTTTGCAAAAGCACAAGCCAAGCACAATATCACCCATCATTTTTTGACATCAACTCATTCATAAAAAGGGAATGCAATGCTATTATACATAGACACAAAAAGATACATAGGATGTCCTGTACTAAATATGGACATGGTAGTGTCTTTTCTGGCTACAGAATGGAACTGTTTTCATGAAGCCTAAATGCGACTTCCTTTGTACATGGTCGGAACATCTCCGTATTTTGTATTACTAAAATGTGACAGTATGGGTTTAGAGAGTACACTATTTTCCGGACTATGAATCTCACTATTTAAAAAGTTGTTTGGTTGATAAGTGCGACTAATAATCCATTGTTATTTACAGTTCAGAAAATATGGTATACAAAAAGCAACATTTAGAGAGAGGAGTGTTCAGAACAAGATTGTTTTCTGTGTCTGGCTCTTTGGTTTATATAAGCAGTTGAGCCTGCAGCCCAGCTGAACATAATTTTAGGCCTACAGCAGCTGTTTTATCCTGACAAGATCTGCGCACAGACCACTCAACTGTGCCAACGCAAAACTGAATAAATGTAATTGTGCTGTGTCTGCCTCCATAGCTAAGTATAATGCAGACTGCTAAATTACAATGCAACGCAATGCAAATGTAAAACATGAAACCAAACAGCGCATGATTTGGGGTTGTACAGAGTGGTAAGGTTGTGAAGGACACGTCACGTGATTTTGGTGCCATCGACATTTCAGGGGTCAAACTAATTTTGACCTCCATTGACTTTGTAAGGTGGAAATGACAGAAGCAGCTTCACATAATCCAAAGTTAGAGGAAGTTGTCTACTTGGACCAAAAGTAACACAAAGTGGAGGAGCCATAGTTTTCCTAGGCGACCAACAGCAGCAGGCCAAGCTCAACACCCAGGCGTTGTAGTACCCCACATATGGCGTACAACAACCCCCACCCCTCCATACTGACCTGAGCCAGGATGGCTGCCTTCTGTCCAGCCGACACCCGGATGGCCTGCTGGGTGACAGTTGCCGGGGACGACACAGCGTGAACTGCTGAACTGGATCCACCCTGCTTCACTGAGCCCTGCGCTGGCTGGCCAACCAAAAACGTGCCCTAGGCAAGACGGACAGCAAGAAAACAAAGGCTTCAGTTGACATTTACTGATAATGTGATATATTGGGCAGACGGGGCGGTGTCAGAGTTTCTTAGTTATCCTCACATTCTAGCTTTTGGAGAACATCACCTTTTGACAAAGCACAGCTACCAAATCTGCCATGAACTAGGTCAAAGGATCAATCGCATGTGTAGCAGCCGTTCTAAAGGCCCTTTGTGTCTCTGCTGGTGCCCTCTAATTAAGAGTACAAAGATGCTTTTAAAAATGCATCGCTGGTGCTTCATCTTGCTGGGTAACCCGAGGCAATAGCACACATGAAGGCTTCTCCTTCATAAACTGGTGATGGACGTATGACGTTGGGCTTGGTGGTAAAAACCTAAGAGCTCCACCTTCATGAAATGCCGCTGCTGGCTGAATACATGGATAGCGTTGTTCCGTAGCGGACTGCAGATCAATTGCGCTGTAATTAATGTAACTAATTAAAACGGCAGGCTGATACGCTCCACTGGGACACAAAAAAAACAAATCTTTAGCAGACAGTGAGAGCATGATGCATGCTTCCTCATGCTGCAAATATATTAAGGCTTACATATCATAGTTTGGGATATTATGAATGTAGGATGTTATTAAGCTGATATCTTCTGCTACACAGAGATTTGCACAATGATCTGCAATATTCTGTATTTACTCAAATACACGCAACCCTGCGTGTGCACGTGTACCTGCGGGGTCTGCTTGAGGATATAGGAGGTGTAGGACAGGTTGGACGGCAGGCTGCTGCCGGAGGAGGAGGAGCTCTGGGATCCACCGGCACCAGTGGACGTGCTGCTGCTCTGGGACTGCTGGCCTACATCACCACCAAGCACAGCAGAACACAACACACACAGACAGACAGGCATGAAGCCGCACGCCCCCAAGTCTAGGCTATTGGTTAGCATGGCCCAGAAAAAAGGCATTACAATGGGACAAATTCTCCAGAACAGGTGAATAACATTTCTCTCCCCGAGTTACGAAATGCCAATATTGATATTCTGAATGCAATATTCTGTTTTATTAATAAACGATGTACACATACACAGATCAAATTTATGGGGATCATATAAGAGAGATAGCCGATTTATCATAGGATTAAGTTTACGTCACTTGAGTCAGATAATTACTAGTCATCTATAAAAGCAAAAAATAACACTAGGGTTACGGTTGAGTTATGGCAATAATTATCATTTCCTGAGCTATTTGAGGGTAATAAAAGAAACCCACAGCATTCAAACACTGAATCTAACAACATAACATTAACTGAAGCTTCTAGTTCCGATAGACGCTTAAACGTTCATGAATGGCTGAATGCTAAGTAAACTACAGGCGTGGTGTGATAAAGCTTGTCTTACCTGCAGAGTTGGAGGCGCGGAGAATGGCTCCCTGTGGGATGAGCAGCAGCTTGCCCTTCCCAGAGGGGTTCTTACTGTTGGTGGTCAGGTAGAGCTTGGTGCCTGGTGGCAGGTTGGCCAGGTTGGCCAGGTTGTTGGCTGGCAGCTGGAGAGTGGCCATCACTGACACCAAACACATTAGTTTGTATTATCAGCGGGTGTATAACCTGATTTCCTACACATTTAAATGTTAATTACCTGACACGTTTTATCACGGAGATGTCCAACCTGAACAATGAAATATTCTCTGGCTTTTCCAAATGTTTTTAAATCCGTTTCATCTGGATGTTATTTATATTCATTTTCTATGGGTTTTCACTTGCATTTATTATAAACTCTCACCTCCACTCTTTCCACTTCCTGAACCACCGGTTGCCTTGGTAGCAGCCTGTTGAGTGGTGATGCCACTCACTCCGCTGACGATGGCCTTGGCAACGCCCTGGGCAACCACCTGCTTCCCGCCCATCACCTTAGAGCCAGAGGGGTTGCCCTTGGCAACCAGAATCTGTCCGCTGCTGAGAGCCACCTGTTTGACTGCAGACTGGTGTGTAGAGCCAACGGGGATCCCCAACACCTAGGAACATGACAGCCATACTGTATGCATCAGTGTTCTCTAGAGCAGTAGTTACTCAAAACATAATTAGCATGATTTAAAATAGATCGAATCAATAAACATAAACCAAAACATTATACTTTACAAAACGTTAATACAGCTAGATTAAAATACAAATATAGAACTGCAAGCATCCGAATGACGCTGCATGGCTTGTTATATGTCCTTATGACCACTTTATGCATTATGTTTGCCTAAGCCTGGCACTGTATTCATCCATGATGCAGTTTCTTGTTCTCTCTCATCGCACACGCCTTGTAAAAAGGCAGTGCACATTTAATGACTTACGGTCTTCCATTGAAACATTTCATTTTTGAAGTGAGGTAAAGTTGCTTGTTCAACTTGTGAGCATGCCTTGTGTTCAGAAGCTGAATACAGGGCATGCTCACATGTGTGTGTGTGTGTGTTTCAACACTGTAACACACATTCTTAAAGCCGTTTGTCTCCACCTTGCCGGCCGCAGCCCCCGCGGCCCCCGTGGCCCCTCCTGCCTGTTTCTGGGGCGACATGGAGATCACGTGGCCGCCCTTCACTGCGACAAACTGGTGCGAAGCTGTGGCGGGAGCTTGCTGTTGGGCGGTTGCCGCGGAAACCATCTGCTGCTGCTGAGTGGAAACTTCCCCCGGCTCCTGCTTGATAATAACCTGTATGACGTTGACAGGGCGCACGCACGCACACACACGCGCGCACACACACAGGAAGTTACAGACAGAACAATGGTGTCCCACTAACATTAACAGGTGGCGTTAAGGGAGCGCGGTAAATAAATCATGAGATTGTCCTGGTAAGGAAAAGGCAAAATTTCTGTAAAGCTACTTTGACAAAAACAGGCTGGTGAAGAAGTCCCATGAAATGTGTCGCCAATTAAAGTTAGTTTAATGTCACGTATTCCTCAAGCAGAGTTTGGTCTCCTCCTGTCTGGACTAGTATAAAGTAGCAGTTGAAAACAGAGAGTCCCAGAACCTGAGCCAGCTTTCACAGAGCTTGGTGGAAACTGATATCCCTGTAGCCTACTGGTGAAACAGAGTGCACAGCAAATTGGATTTTATTTTCTGTGGATTATGAAGAGGTGGGAGGATTTTGTATTCATGTTTTTTTATTTTTTTACAACAGGCATTTGAAGATACTGAACCACACATTCCTCTCTGCAATGCCTCCAGTCTTCAGAGTGATGATGTCCCATTTAAACTGCTTGCCAATGCACTCACACTGCTGAAGATGGCAGCATGGCATTACTATTAATACCGCCTTGCCGCCTTGTTAGAGCGACGGATTATACAGGCGACAGGGAGAGACCATCTCACCCAGGGAGGGGGGATACGATCCCTTCACTATCAAGACCGTACCGACTCACCTTTAGCCCTGAAGAGAGGAAGCTGCCCGCGTGAACTTTGGGTGCTGGAGAGCGAGTGCCCTGCTTGGTAGAGGGGCTTCCTGCAGTGGGCGACAGTGCAACACATCAGAACCACCGTGGTGGTCCAACTCTGACTCTTAAGAGAAGACTACTCCAGAAAAACCTACCTATGTTCCATTATAAACAGTCTAATTAGACTCAAGTGTATTTGTTTTGCATACAAGTGTGAAGACGGGGTTTATCCTGACCATTGACTCAATAACCCCTACCTCTCTCTCGTAGCACTTTAATTAATAACCAATGCTTGCTATAAAGTCATCTGCTAAATTACCTCAATTAAAATGAAATACAAAAACACTGGGTCCTGTTAATATCTGGTGACCCTTCAAAAGAACACAGCTTCTGAAAAGAGAAACCCTGCTCTAGACAGCACACCTCAGTTGCCAGCCCGGGCAGTGCTGACTCAGCTGCACTCCATTAAATAAAGCTGTTTTTAACCCAAGCCTGGTGCAGCAGCAGCAGCGCCCACATGAATGCCGCTCGGCCTCACACAGCGGCACTCAATAGCGCCCTGACCCCTGACCCCGCCGCCAGCCACAGCGGAGCGGGCGTGTGAGTGAGGACGAGTGTGCGAGCGAGGGGGGCGTGAGAGCTAGTGAGCGGAACATGCTGATGGGAGAAGGCAAAAGAGCAGCCGGCCAGTGGCTGTACTGGACGCGCGGTTGGAAGGCGCACACCGTTACATCGACTTGAAAAGGCACGGCAGAGTCCAGCACACACACACACACACACACACACACACAGGTAAAAGCGTGCCTTCTCATCCAACTCGTACCCTCCGCTAACATGTGGCACCCCAACTCCGGAATACCGCAGCTCAGTTACCACGGTAACCCCTCATTGAGAAAGGCACGCTGCTGCCTCACTGCACGTCATGATTTATGAGCAGGAGGCAAGTACAAAGGGAGGGAGGGCGCTACTGGGGCAATAGATGAACCTAATGGACCCACAGAGAGAGAGAGAGAGAGAGAGAGAGAGAGAGAGAGAGAGGGTGTGCATTGCAGAACAGGACACATCAAAGCGAAGGGCTGTGTGTGTGTGTGTGTGTGTGCACACCGAGGAGCGTATTCATAACCGCATGGTCCACCATCGGCTCCGTACCTGCGGAGGAGGCGTGTGCGGTCGCTATGCCGATCACCTGGCCCGGCTTGTCCACGATGATGTACGGGTTGTTGAGCACCGAGGACGAGGCGCACGCCTTGCCGTGGGCGGGGACGGAGGTGCTGGGAGTCCGGGGCAGAGGGGAGTGGCTGGGCGTGGAGATGGGAGAGCCTGGGGGGTGGACGATGACGAACGCCACATCAGGAAAGGGTAGAAATAGGGGGCAAGCCGTTAACTAACAAGGACGTACCAGCATGCTAGACCAGACATGTCGGGAATCAGACCCAGGACCACAGGAGCTAGTCAGCCACCCTAACCTAACCTGCGGTAGTGCGCTCACCTGAGACAATCTTACAGCTCTTGGTGATTGGCTGGAACGATTTCCCCGGAGACTCGGCTGGGTTGGGCGACTGTCCCTGCGGGACGATTTTACAGCTCGCCGTGATTGGCTGGAAGGCGGAGTTGCTGTGGGAACCCAGTGTGATTTTGTCGCTGGCTCTGGGCCTGGTCGGGGTGCGTTCGCCCGCTGCGAGCGCTGCGGCCCTGCCGCTGTCTGCCTTGGGCCCTGGGCAGAGGACATGGAAGAGGACGGGTCATTAAGAGTTATTCTAAAGCAGGCCTGGCTTTACGCAGACAGCACGGGGCGGCAGCTACCACGTCTAGCGTCATCAATAATTCACTGGTCTGCGAAGAAAACGATTACCAGGCAGTGAGGGTGAAAAACTACAGCAATTTGGAACTACAAACTATTTCCCTCCCGCAAAGGTAAACATTTTCGCACAAACCTAGAGTACTGAAATGTTACTAGATATGAATGTGGACATGATTTCATTGAAGTAATATAACATTGCTACAAAATCCCCTCTTAATAAAGACGGCAAATTGGTCACCTTTGTCTGTAGTGGCGTCCGGCGAGTGCTGGGTGGGAGAGCTGGTCCGTCCCGGGGTCTGGCTCAGAGAGTTGTGGAACGTGGGGCTGGCTGCTCTCTGGGCTGTCTTGGAGGAGGAAGGCATAGGCACATAGTCCTCCGCTAGAGAGTTCCTATGGAGCTCCACGTCAACCACCTGTGGCGAGCACAGCAGGCCAGATAGAGATACCGTGCTATGCCACGAATGTAAAACAAAGTGTCGACATTAGACAGACATAGTGGATAAACATACCGTTTCGGCACCGAGTGTCTGCAGGCCTGTGTATGTTCTGTCCAACTGCAGAGGAAAAAAGAAAAAACACTTTATTACAACTTATTAAATGATAAATAATGTAATGTACTCGGCTGTCTAAAATCCTAGAGCAGAATGCACAACACAAGTATTTTATAATGTTCACAAGGCATGGGTAAGGTATGTACACAAAGTATGCCGCAAAGAATACCTCAGAATATGTGTTTTTGTCTCTAATCATCATGAAATCCATTCAGGTAATAATAACTATTTTTTGTGAAAGTCACACCACCATACAAATTCAAGGTACATGAATTTAGAGATCAAGCACAAACATGTGCCCTAAAACGTTTGCATGTGTTACAGGTACCTGTTTTGCCTCCACTCTGCCCCCTCTGCCCAGTAAATATACAATAGCCATATAACACACTCTCCTCTGCAGTATGTGAAGTATTGTTTATATTCTGTGCTGGAACACCTGACTGATACTGTCATATTTGGCAAATTGAACGTGTTCATTTGAAACAAAAGTTATGCATGAATGCAAAGTGATGGGGAAAGAGAAGAAGGAATTTCACATTTCAAGCGAGTTGTGCTGGCTAGTGGCTCCCAATGCCACAGTAAAGCGCTCCTATCAGCACAGAGGACAGGACGTAGAGCCCTGACCTTTAGCTGGTGGATGATGTCGATGCGTTTGTTGCGGGGGTCTTTGAAGTGGATCTGGATCCTTACAGGGAACTCCCCCCAGCCTCGTCGTGTCAGGTGGAAAGGAGGCTCGCTGGAGAAAGACATAAAAGGAAAAAATACATTTAAAGAAAACATAGCGAAGATAAATAATAATGAGAGCACTGTCATTCTCCGTACCCTCATTCTGACTTAGTTGGAGTTAGAAATCAATGCCTGGAAGGTTTTCCTTTGTCTCTTTTGCCCACAGTGCAGTTAAATCTGACGTGCCTGCGTGCTTGTGCGTGTGAGACATAAAATGCATTTAAATGCACTCCAGCAAAGATAGTGTGTGTGTGTGTGTGTGTGAGACAGAAAGCGCAATTCCATGCACTCCAGCAAAGAGAGAATAAAGCATGTGCATTAATTCCCATCAGTGCAGCTGTTTTCCCCCTCATCTACAGTTCAGCAGTGGCAGGTCTGGACACTTCAGCCGGCACGTCAGGTTATGGAGCGGCAACATGAGTGCCTTGTCAGCTGAACCACACAGCAGGCTATTGGCTCTGGGCCTGGATTCTTGACTGATGGGAGATCATGCACTGAAAGGTACTGGGGAAAATGTAATCCTCCACCACTTTAAGTGCATTACCGATCATTTATCTAAAAATTAATCCTAAATTGAGGCCTTGAGGCCCGTAGCTCTGTAGGTTCTAGAAGAATACAGCTTTTTGTTAACCTGCATGCCATGCTAACCGCCGCTAGTCGAGGCTAGTAGGTACACCGTCAATGTCAACATGAACTGGCCTAGGTGTGTCCACTGGTAAATTCCTGTGGTGACAACTGCTGAGTCATTATTGGTACTCCATTATAACATGCCTCCACCTTATGACGGATTGCTTGAGGTAAACACGCTAGATTTCCTTCTCCATACGCAGTGATGACGTACATAATGTGAAAACAATTGTTCATATAGAGCAGGTAGGGGATCTGCATACTGCATACCCCCACATCTGGGAGCCAAGCAAGAACCATTCACCTGGCAGTCAAACACCCAGACAACTAGATAGGGGTGGTTCTATGGTCTAGGAGTGCTGTCCACTGGGGGGCGCTGTTACCCATAAGCTGTGTAGCAGCTTGTTTACTGCTGAGCTTTGTACTGCTGGATGTTAGAACACTGGCAGCTGTTCAGTGGAGGCAAGTATTAGCTAGTCTTCTTATTGTTGCATTGAGAGCCTGACCAAGGGGGGTGTGTAAGATAATGACACCCTGCACTCCAATGTCGTTACCAAATACTGTTTCATCACTTTTCAGTTTGAGAGAAACACAGAGAGGGGTGGGAACATGAAACTGCTGACCTGAAATAGTCATGATAAATAAGGCCAAGATATAAAACGTGGCATCCAAAGAAAAACATTAAATAAAAACATGTGGTTGATTCTGCTAGGAACAAGTCTTGCTACCTCCTATTTGTACTGTACCTGGGGCAAACGCACCAAAACATCTTCTTGATTGCATAGCAACCTTGTATTAGAGTAAACATGAATTCATACATGTATGAATAAAACAATGTGCAGACAAACGGTAGACGGTAAACAAATATACGTCTCTCTCTCTCTCTCACACACACACGTACGCACGCACGCACGCACACCTGACTTCCACCAAGTCGTTGGGCTTATAGCTTGGGTGCAAGAAGAACCACACTTTCTTCACAAAATGGTCAATACTGGGCTCTCTCCTGGAGCCTCTGACGTAGAGCATCCACTTATGGGTTGACTGGTCATTCTCTTCCCGCTTATCTGGGGCGATGTACCTGGAGGACAGAGAGACAACACGACCGCCTGGCATCAGTAAAAGCAGCGGGTGTGTTTTATATAATGACGCCCAGGCAGGCAAGCAGGTCTCTGGTGTGTCTAAAAAGGAGGGGAGGGGTGACTTCAGGGAAGGAAGAAACGAGGAAAACAAGAGAGTCTGCCTGAGACAGAGCGAGCTACCTCAGTATCAACAATTTTATGCACTCTACCCTATAGAGCGTGGTTAAAACTATTTAAAAAAATTGACGTATCTACAATCACCATCAATGGGAAGTCTGTCAATGAAAGTATTCCATTGAATGATTCATTACGTGAACTCACTGACATATTGCGAAATGTCTTTTCCCCTTTTTTTATGGCAATAAATCAAAGAACATACTTTAGTGTAATGTTTAGACCAGGTATGTTTTATAGCTCAGAAAAGAATGGCTGGGCGATTGTTTCTGAAAGTTTCTAAAATGTGGTGCTAATAAATTAAATGAGTACAGTATGTGTATTTCAAAACATCCCTTGGCCTTCTATTAACCGTGGTTTTACATGACTCCTCTAAGGCATACAGGGATACGCTAAGATTGTGACATACTTGGACACGTTCCCCACTACGATAGTCTTCTTGGTATAGAGCCTTGATGCCTCTTCTCCAGTGGTGTGGTAGGTCACCCTCTGCTCCGCTCCCACGGGCGACAGAACGCCAAATGTGTCCTGCCGACACGCAATGGAAAAACATTTTAAAATGGACGGAACATACGGAAGCCCTTCTTCCATCTGACCTCACTCTATTGGATCCTGATCGTGGATGTTGATCCTACCTTGCCCGTGTTGCGGCCGGATCTGCGATCTTGCCTGCGGCCATCTTGCCTGCACGCCGCCTCTCCGTCCCTGTCGGGTCCCTCGCCTTGCTGCGAGACGGACTCGGACTCCGAGGGGGCCAAGGAGAGCGTTTCAGAGCCCTGGTTGAGTGGCGACGAGGACCTGGACGGCGAATCCAGAAAACGTCTGATGGCGGGGTGGTTCAGCACTGCAGAGTCACTCTTGGAGTGGTGCTGGGAAACAGTGAAGCGGAGATTGACGCTACTACCCAGCAATGTACTTAAAAAGGCAGTAAGTCATTATCAAGAGTGCTCGCTAAAAAAACACCTCTCCCTTCAATGCCACAGGATGCTTCCTGAGATGCTCCGGCCCCCCCCCCCCACATATTGGAAACACATTGTGAAGGCTAGGATACTGTTGTTGTGGGAAGTCTGCACCGCTTTGTTTGTGTTCCTATTTACGTGTAACAAGTACCAAATTCTTTTTTCAGCATGCACAGAGAACAGTAAGCTAGCAGGGAGATATTTACAATAGTGAAAAAGTGTTTAGTCTACTATACAAAGGTAGGCATCTACATGTGCACCAGAATCTCAGACCAAAACAAATGCCCCTAGAGCCTCACACAAACATGAACACATGGCAAACAGAGAATGGAGGGTGTGATGTCATTATCCACTCTGGATGCAAATCCATTATATCTTCGATAGAAATCTAAAAAATAAAAAAGGTTGTTTGCTATATTAATGTTGACAACATATTCATACCTTTAGGTTTACTAGTACCTTCGGGAAGAATCGGCATCAACAATATTTCTACTACTACGTTAAGGTGATAAGACATCACAGTATAGTGTGTGTGTGTGTGTGTGTATATATATATACACATACACACACACCTTTAGGTATGACTATAAACCACATAAAAAGAGAACTTACCTCTGGAAGCTTTGGCAGCCCGGCGTTGGCATAATAATTTGCTACTATGCATGCCCTTAGCTTATCCATCATCCTCCTAGCTTCATTGAGTCGCTGTAGTAAACACGCAGAAGCATTGACACATTTAAATATCCTTAAATGTTGGCAGATTGAAACATTCCACCAATCAGCAACATAACAGCTCTGTTCCTTTCACTGTATCAAAAAAACAACACGAATGAAGAGTAATGGAAACACCCCTTCTCTGATGCACTTGGTTACCTGGCTGATCACTTCAATCTCATGACCTTTGTTTTTCATCTCCAAAGAAAACTGCTCTCTGATGATGGCCTCAATCTTCTGTACTGTTGCCTCTCGGGCTTGTAAAAGTAAAAACATGGGCGATATAAACACATTGCAGCATCACATCAGTTGGAGGGAACGTTACAGCATAATGTAAACACCTGCAGGTGTGACTGTGTCAGTGTGTGTGCATGCGTGCAGAGCATTATCTTACCATTATGTTCAACCACTTTATTTCTTTTGCTCTCCTGGACCTGTGATATGTCCTCATAGTCTGGATCGTTGTCCTCGATTTTCCTCTTGATCCCTGACATGCCTGTCTACGAGGACATTAAAACACACACATTGAAAGGCTAAATATGTGTATATTCCACAGTTTCAACAGTTAATCCTAAGGAAAAGGTAGAAATTAGTTTGCCGGCTGTTACCACATAAGCAGCCCTGTTCACGCAATGCACGTCGTTAGCCTTGGCTGACTACTTAGCTGTACAGTACCGACATCCTGGCATTAGCAGGCGAATCGCCTCCATACGCTAGCCCGTGGTCTACAGATAACCTAGCACTGTTGTGTAGCATACAGTTCGTCAAAACAAATCAAAGTGTTACAGTTCAAACAATTTACACCAAAGCAGTATTAGCAACATTAAACTATAACTTTATTTTCTATTAGATTAGCATGTGTTTGAAAAAGCCACCCGCCGTACCTCAGGTTTGTGCAGTCACCGTAGTCAGTCAGGCACAGCTATGCTGTTGAGACTAGCAGGCTAGCGTCCCAAGCTAGCGTTAGCAACAATATTGCACACACACATGCACAGGCAGAACGTGCTTTCATTTGCAGACTTACGGGGGGAAATCCCTGCAGACCAAAGTTAACTTGTATGAATTATACTCTAACTAAATTGGTGCACACCAACGTTGTATATGAATCTTTAAAAAGTGTGTGGCAAATGAGAAAGTACTAAAATCTCGGAGTGAACATTTAAGATAAGTCGTGGGAATTGGCCTTGCAGTTCTTTGATACGGCCACCAGAGGCCGCTATTTTACTCAACTGCTAAGTATATGTGCTGAGTGGCAGCACCAGGGCAGCACAGATGGCCATTTATATTTCATGAAAATATTTGAAATCAGTATGACCTCATGCCATAATTGAATTATTCTATTGTTCTATTTGCACCATATAACCAAGTTCTGTATGTTTATAGTATGATGATATAATATCTTTCAAATTCTTTCATTCATTCAGTCAGACATTAATTTCTTCCCTAAATACTTGTGTGAATGAAATTTGTGGCACAACAAAGCTTCAAGTATATATTCAAAAATAGAGATGATAAAACCATCAACATATTGACATAAGATAATAGTGAAGCCAGAAAGAACTTTATTGATGCTTCGCTTACACAAGTCAAACACAGCTTAACATACTGCCACTAAGAATTTCCTAGCTAAATAAAGAGCATTCAAAGTATTAGTGACATCACTGCATCATCCATACAGTCTAAATTATTATCCGATGTACGTAATTCCATTTATTGAATTAAAACTGAAGACTAAAGGTGGAGGTGAAGCATTCATCTTGCATGCTGGCATAGTATACTGTGGCTACAATGTAATCAAAATTACAATTAAGGCCTAAAAATATTATCTTTGGCTTAGATTTAATGTTCATCAATCAAATGTTTATGTTCCCTTCAGTAATTTAAATTAGGGAAAACCACACACACACATACACAAAACACACTAGTAGTACACAATCAAAATTGAATATTTCAGGAACACACAAACCCTAAATTCACCATAAAAAAAGAAAATCAAAAGATATCAAAACAATTAACAACACATCAAATGTATGAACGCAACTATAGCTAATAATGAAAAACAATAAATCAAAATGTTACAAAAAGTAAAGTAGTAAATACTCAATGGAATCACAGACGCACATACACACTAGCTCTCTCACTCTCACAAGCCCTCGCATTCTTTTGCTACTTTGTGGCCCGTCAATGCGCTACAGATTGGACTTCTGCGTTACCCTGAGAAAGGAATTCTGTGTGGGATTATGGAGTGGGGCTTGACAGATTCTACTAAATCTTCAGCATTCCAACTTTTCACCCCTGCCTGCAGGATGTTTAATCCACAGTTGTTTCTGTCGCTTTAATTGACAAAGGAGGCCAATCATTGGTCTTCCTTCCTCACTCACTCCCTTGTGACATTGTTCTCTTGTAAGCCATCTTTGTTTTTGTGCCTCAAAGCCATTGCATGCACAGGCTAACGGGAGGTGTTGACAGGCCACTGTTTCTCTCGGTAACATACGTCACATGAAAGCAAAGAACATTTACTGATACAGTAAAAAAAGAAATCCTATTTACTGTACATAGTCATATAGTTCTACATTTAACAGGATTTTGTCAAAGTGCACAATTGGGGCTCTCGTGACACAAAATGCAATCAAAACATACATTTAAATAAATGACGAATATAGAAACAAAATAGTTAACCTTACAAGATTCACAGCAGTATCTCTAGTAACTATCTCTCAACAACAACCACATTACATGATGACTTTTACTGACCAGGGTCCAACCTATTTAGAACACCCTCTCCTGAACTTTGTTCCTCTGCCTGAGGGAAATACAGGCAACACATATGCTATAAACACTCATTCAACATAAACATTTAGAGGTATCCATGTTTTTTATTGTACGGTGTACATTGTACTGTACAAGTCTAAAACTAAGTAGAGTTCTAAACAGGTTGGATTTTGTTTTGTTTGAGGTAAGGCAGACTGGTAATTTATATAGCAAACAGTGCTACGCAATCCGAAGTCGATTAACCTTCCATTCAGGTTGAGTAGTAAAAGTCACGTTCATTAACACAACACTTGTTCAGAGCAGTCTTTGAGCTTGATCTGCAAAGGCTTCTGACTTCTACAAATCCCTCACACACCCCCTATTACACCCATTATCAAATCTTGATAAGCACTTGATACACATGCAAAAAGTATATTTACAAAAGAATAAACAGATTAATAAAAAAAAGGCTTATAAGTACAGTATAATAAGCATAACTTAGAATGTCAAAAAGAACATGTCAGCACTGTGTATAATATTAACAATAATATAAAAGGAAGGTGGATACCTCTGGTGGTGACAGCAGGCGAGGAAATAAATGTGATACATGGAAACATATGGTGACTGGTGAGTGGAAGGATGTGAAGATTAAAGTAACATGGAAGTAGGAAAAGTGATGGGCTGTGTCCAGGCCAAAATAGATGCAGGAAGAGAGATAAACCTGGAGGCCTACATTTCAATAGCTACTAATAACAGCCATCAATATGGATCTCCTCGTCTCTTTCTTAGGTTCGAGGGTCAGATCAGGATTACGTTTATTTATGACCACTGCTACTTTGGTCTATTTGACAGGTAATAAATCTTTGCTGGAGTGCAACTGGTAAATAGCAAGGAATATGGCCTAGCTACTCGGTTATCAGTCAAATCAAGTAATTGATTCCTTCTTGACAAACCGTGCGTGGGTCTGCATAGAGAGCTTCCAGTCTTCATGTTCATTATAACAACCTGTGATCACTTAAGTTCATCTGTAACCTAGATCTTGGGGTGACATCACTGTGGCACAGGGATGGAGGCACAAAATTGGGAAAACCATGTGTTGTGTAAGCTTCGGTTTCTAATGCTACAGTACATGACATTTACACACTCCTAACATTATTTACTATACGTGTCACCTGCACATTGTCCATAATATCATAATGTAAATAAATTTCTTCTATTTTTATATATCTGTATGAAATGTTCCATCATAAATGTAACCGTTCATACGTACAGTTTTTGTAATCAAATATGTTTCGCTAGCTGAACCTATTTCCTATGATCCATTCCATCTTAACCCTGTGCAGCCAGTACTGATGCCAAGCACACTTATCTACCCCGGGGCTAGCATAAAAAAGATTGCTGTCAGTAGTGTCATTAACCATTCACAAGTTCCAAAGAAAACAAGGGATAATAATGGTGAGGGATACAACAGAAAATAACTTGTGTGCCACCACATGTGAAGTTACTAGCTGCTACGCTATGAGGTAATCTAGCTGAATGGCATACGGGTCAATCGTCAGTTAAACACATGTCTGAAGAACATTTGCGTTGGTATTTTGAGTATGTGGCATGAAGCCACGAGTATGCTGTATATTTGCAGAGGTTGACTTTAAAGGAGTCCATATGCACATGTGTGTGTGTGTGTGTGTGTGTGTGTGTGTGTGTGTGTGTGTGTGTGTGTGTGTGTGTGTGTGTGAGTGAGTGAGTGTGTGTGTGTATAACACATTTTAA
>JAOEGT010066124.1:0-16831 GCA_025447795.1 Speoplatyrhinus poulsoni
CCTGATAACGACCCATTCATTAGAATCAGGTGTGTTGGAGCAAGGCAACATATAAAACATGCAGGGCTGCGGCTCTCCAGGACCAGGGTTGCCTACCCCTGTCCTAGAATGTCTTCACAAACTTAAAGGTGCTGTTCTGGATGCTGTTTGTGAGTCATTAAATTGCAATGCCCATTTATTTGTGTTTACTTGCATGGTAATCCACTGTACGTGTTGTTGTTTGGCAGTGGAGCATTTCTATTAGCAATTTGCTGTGATTTCCATTAACGTACACATTTGAATCGGCAGTTCAGGACGTTAATAGTCCGGTTTATAGCCGCCTCCTCATGCCGAGCCTCTCGTCTTTTCCCAGGATGCTGTTCCCCGAGGCGCGGCGCGTGGAGCTGGCTGGGTCAATGCTGCGCCAGGCGGATGTGGACCCGACCATGCGTCCCACCCAGCTCACCATCCCCCACTTCAAGGCCCTCGCGGACGCCTACGGCCGCCTCTGCGCCCGGGAGCCTGGCCTCCTCACCTACGAGTTCAGGGAGGAGCTGCGGCAGAAGCGCCTCCGCAGGCGGCCAGAGGGGGGCGCCATCCAGCCTGACGACAGCTAAGACAGCCATCGGTAGCGCTGGGAAGGAATGGAGAAACCCCCCTGCACCCATCCCTAAATGACTCTAGTGTAGATGCTACACACTGCTTTTTAGCCTTGACAGTTCCACCCAGACCCCCTCCAAGACTAACGCCTCCCTCTATCCTGGGACAGATGGGAGCGAGCCACCATGGAAACAAGGGAGTTTTGTGGGGGTGGGTGTTACGGACTAAAGCAGTGTTGAGGCTGTGTTGGTATCTCCACAGTGACTGGCCTTAAAAGTGTGACCATATGGTGACTGGTACACAGGCACATCTCCTCAAAGTGGCCCTATTTCTGCTTGACATCCAGCTACAACACCTTGTCCTTGGAAGAGGACAAAAATCTACATCTGAAAACATTTTCTACACCGTTTAGAGAATGGGAACAAGCTATCAGGCACTGTATTCAGGCCATTTTGCCACCCCTTCATGTACTTCTTATTCACCAGGGACGTGGGGCTGAAAGGTATGCAGAAAACACTTGGAATTTATCACTTTGCGAGACTCCAGTAATGTCTCATTTAAAGATGTTTTGCATGGTTTGTGTTTAAGTAATGAAATTTAGTAACGTGAAATACATGTTTAAATTAAGGTAAATATGTACTGTATATTCTAAATGCCACTGCCAAGGCAGATTTACTTGAGCTTTTTAATATGAATAAAGCCATTGCTACATATTACATAAATTAAATCTGTATAATGTGACAGAGCTGTTGCCTGCCAGTATGACAGATGGTCCACTGAGAATGACTTGCCAAAGGGGAAAAAAATGACTGTTTTTGGTGAACGATCGCTACTTAATGTGATCTAAATGCGGTGTGGTGTTTGAAGTGTATCGTTAATGACAGTCCAGGTTCATAACGCTACTAACCAGGTGGGCTCCTAGCATTAAAGCAGGCAGGTGGTTCTAGACAAAGAAAGGTTGGGCCCATAGCTGGTCTGGTACACCAGCCATGTGCCCATTACATGCTGAACTATGTAGGCCTACAAGTGCTCTCTTGTATCACAGGGGAAATAAACCTTAGGAAAAATTCGATTCTGAAATTACACTGTTCCAATAGGCTTTTTGCTGCACAGAGCTTAACAGATGCATTACACTTAAGTCAATTTGGCTTTTATAATGTTCTTAAAACGTTAGACATTTGTAGATAGATTCAGCATGAATCATTAGTAATGGTTCACAAATTCAATGAGAATGGAGGATTGACGACAGTGATACCGTTGCGTATTTGGAGCAGTCTGAGTATGCAGACCATTTTGTGACCAGATTTAGTCACAAAATGGAAAATGCCTGCTTGTCATGTGTGAATCATAATTTGAACTAGAACTCACTATAGTTTATTTCCTATAACTGTATCCTATTTCTGTCACACATTTATGCTTTATATTGAGACTACCTTGGGCCCCAAGACTAAGATAAAAGCATGTCTCATGAAAGCAAATCACTGTGGCAAGCGCACGCTTACACCACCATATAAACCTGCCACAGCTTTGTTATAACTGTCAGTGGAGCATCAAGGCTAAGAGACTGGACTGACAGACATTGAAGGTTTTTCAGGCACCGTTCACAGATAAAAAGTTTATTTATAAAATAATTCCATATGAATAGGGCATTCACATTCATTGGTATGCTAGCATTAAAGGCATGTTAAAATGTATAGCTCAGAAAAAAAAATGCTAATAGTTTGCCTTGTGTAGTACCTTACATTATACTACGGCAAATGTATAAGTTTACAAAAATATTGTAAATTTGTGCCTTTTTTCCCTACCTGTACATTGTCAAGTATGTATTGGAATACAAATGTTTCTAATTTACAGCAGTTATTTTTGAAAATCTATTTATATACAAGACACACAAACATAAAAAGTTTGAAATATTGCAGTTTAAATTATTGAATTATGCAACCTTATACAAAATGTCCCACTATAAAAAAACAAACAGGTAACCAAATATTTTGCAAAAGTTCAAGCCTTAACCAAGAAAGTCTGAAAATGTACAAAGTGAATCCTATCAATAAATTAAAAAAATAGCCTCAAAACAATACATTGTGATGTACAAATACATTATATCTCAAATATATAGGCAAACAGTGTAGGTTTGTGCAGAATATACTGCAAAAAGGCAGAGTAGCAATTTAGAATGTCTAATCTTCCTGGTCACTCAGTCCGACTTCCTACTGCCAAAGTTACTCTACTGTTAAGTACAGTACATAGCAGCCAGCTTCCACTCAGCTGCTCCTACTACTGCACATGATGTCTAATAAAATAATATTTCCGTCGCCAACAGCTACCTTCCTCAGAGGAAATGTGTCGGCTGTAACAGTAGGGTCATATCAATTGCCAGTCAAGTCAGTCAAGGTGAGGTGGGGCTGCTGTACCGTGCTGTGCAGATGCAATCCAGCCAGTCAGGCGGTGAGCAGAGTGGGATGGAGCCGGGCTATGCATCAGTGCTTGGCAGACTCACTGCACTCGCTCTCTTGGGAACAGACTCCCCTCGACGTGCCTCTCTGGAGAGCAGGGGCCAGCAGCCCAGAGAACGCAGGTGGGTGGCACAACCCTGCCGCACTGAGAGGAGCCACAGGGCCGGGGGATACGGGGAGGGGGAAGTGGGGTTCCATGGAGCTCCTTTGTCCAGGTCAGGCACATCCTCCTCCTCTATGATCCTAGCGGGGGCTGTTGCCGGAGTCAGTTTCACAGCTCTCTGCCGGGTCGTAGAAGCAGTCCTCGTTCACCACGGACGTCAGGCTGTGGACGCTGAACTCCCGCTCCAGCAGGGCGTTGAAGTCCGCCAGGCCCGACGCCTGAGTGTCCGGCGGCGATCTGTGCCGCCTGGCGTTCTTCACTCCACAGCTCTCGCCGCTTTTCCTCTTGACGGCGCCGAAGTGGCCCTGCTGGAGCCTGGGCCGGCTCGCCGGGGTGTCCACCTCGGCCCCCTCGGGCTGCACGCGGGGGGCCGGGGCCGCCCGGGACGCCGCCTCCTCCGAGAGCGTCAGCTGGAGGAACTGGGCTTCGATGGCGCTGGTCGGGGAGCTCCCCCTCCTCCTCCTCCTTCTCCTCCCACCCCCCACCATCCTCCTCCCGCTCTCGCAGTACCCTTCCTTGTCCTCGTCGCTCAAAATGTCAGACTCCTTCACGGAGGTGGTGGGGGAGCCGGATTGGGAGCTGTCCTGGCTCGGGGAGGGAAGGTGGGGGTCCGGGGAGGAGCAAGGAGGGGCCGTACCGGGGGAGCTGTGGGTGCCGCTGCTAAGGCTGCCCTCGTCCGAGTCGGGCCCAGGCCTGGGGCTCCCGGCCAGCCCGGGTAGGTCCGAGGAGGGCTGTTTCCGTAGCCAGGAGGCCCGGCAGGAGCCTGCGGGAGGACGAGGAGGTCAGAAAAAGGCCCTTATCTGATCAGGCGCTCCTATTCAGGAGCTGCAATGTTAATGTGATGGTCGTGCTCAGAGATGACACCCGGCTATGTCTGCTCTAACACAGGAAGCCTTCTTATCTGCTGCACACACTGAACAGCAACAACCTTTCGCTCGCTCACCTATCTTAGCGGAGGAGGGCAGGACGCTTCGTAAGGGGTTCACACAGCGCCTGTCCAGCGTGCCTTCGCTCCTGTTTCTCCTCCTCGCGTTCTCCCTGAGGATGGAGCGGATCACCTTGACCACGCTGACCTTGCTCTCTGGCACACTGGGGAAGAAATGGGGGAGGGAGAGAGAGGGAAGCATTCAGGAAAACCTTGCCGTGCTTGTTTGATTTTTAGCTCCAATAACAAGTTGAGCGTTACAACCCCTTGTGGCAAATACTGCCCCATTTGAAAGATGAGACGAATGGACTTGGTGTTGAAAAGGTTTGGACAGGATTTATGTGGGAGGAATTGCAAATAACTAACTAAGTACCTTATAATTATTTATTAACATTTTAACACTAAAAAAATATAATATCTGCTTCTGTATTACCCCGCACGGCCTTGACAATTTAAGATTACGGATTAACACTGCAAATAGTTGAAATGCCGTTTTGGATAAATCCTCACATTCCAATACTGATCTGTTGTTGTGATGCCCTAGAACTCAAGACGTATTTATATTTAGATACCAGCTCTACAGTGTGTGTGTGCGATTGTAATGGAAGATTCCCTAGGAAAGACAACATGTTTGTGATGTTAGCGAGTAGCCCTTCTGACCTGCTGCACAGCTGAAACACTGTCTCTGGTCTTCCTTCCACTTCTGACCTGGTGTGTATCAGCTCCCAGACACAGCTGGTGTCTGTGCCTGGAAGACAAGGGGGGAGGGGAGGCTTTTAATCAAGTCCAAATATGGTTTGTGATTTCAAAAGGCGATAAGAGATGAATAGAAGTGCCAGGAGGGGTTAGCTGGTATGGAGCTGGAGCTTAGGTGTAAAGCTGGGAGAACAAGTGTAGTGAACGATGGAAGAGAGGACATATGGACACACTTATAGCACTACTGTGGCATTGTCCACCTTCACTTTGGCTCTAGTACATTCAAAGGAAAGCCAACTGCCATGAAAATATCTTTGCCAGTTACGCATATCAGCAGCAACTATTGTAGTTGACAACAGAAGTCAACAGAAAGTGGTCCAATCAACTGCTAATCACCACAAACTATAGGGGATTAATACAGTTAGACTATATAGAGACTATGTTCTCTAACTTGGTTGTTCTCAACCATTCTGACCTATGACCCCTCAAAAAGAACATCTTGCAGTAAAGGCCAGCATAGGACAACAAAACCAGACTAACATCCAAATACTGGATATTGGTATTACCTGTGGAATTCCCCAATCGCACATGTAGGGCAGAGAGTGGTATGAGCCAGCGGAACTTAAACGGGTCCACGTCTCCTCCGTGAGAGAGCACCGACCGTGGGTTGGGCTGTCACACAACACAGGCGGAGGCTTGTTAAACACTGCACCGAAGAGGCCATCAAACAGCCACGAGAGAAAACTAACCAGCATGAGAGAGAGAGAGAGAGAGAGAGAGAGAAGCCTCACCGTCTTTTTCTTCAGCTTGTTGTTCTCCCTGTAGACCAGTATCACTGCCTTCTTGAACACTGATGAGAGAGAACACAACGTCTTTTGACTCTGAACACTATTTGGTGAGTGCTGTGGGGAAGATGCGCCTCTCGGAAGCATTTGAGATGCGACCTCAAAGCTGTGAAGCACATATACTGCATCTGCACTGCAGCTTAATACTTATTAACAGTACACAACAATGCACGGGATGCTGGGAGCATGGCACATAAGGCTATTGGTTCAACTTATAACACACACACACACACACAGGTTTAATAATAAAATAGATTAAATCATTAATATTACGTTTAAACGCCAGATGCCACAGCATGCGGAATTGGATGGGGGACAGTCAGCGTGGGAGATGCTAATCTTCCCAGACTGTACCAGCAGGACAGACAGACTTACCAAATACTGTCAACTCTGGGTCCTTTCTCATGCGACCCAGCGATGGGTGGGGGTTCAGCCAGACCACAGAGGAATGCATGAGAAACTCTCCCATCGAGATCTCTGTGACCTGAGAGAGAGAGAGAGAGAACGTGAGAGCCAAGTGCCCATGTCTGTGAAAAGAGTTCCACAGATAGTGGATAATATGGAGAGTGAATGTTGATTCCAAAGAGGACTTTTTATCCAGTGGCGGACCAAGAGATGTTCATAAGAGACCTGTTCACGCTTTTAATCATTTAGCATCTAGACAACGTAGTTAAGCATTCATTTGAATATTTATGCCACAGTGGCTAATTGAAACATTTTCCCTCGACTTCTAAATTTGCGCAATCCATTGGGGGAATAGTAGATATTTACCCCATGAGCCATCTTGTCTGGGTTTTAAGAGACCATAAATAAAGCTAAATAAATAACAGAATGTTTGTGTGCATCATGTAGCAAAATGTTCTGTGCAGTGTACCTTAACTGCCTGGTTGTAATGTAATAAAATTGGAGCTTTTTAGTTAGCTTTTATGAAATGAAAGCCTTGGGTTTTTCTCTCTAATAAAAGGACCTATTGTTCTTGCCGCTTACAGGGCCAAGGTCGCAGAGGCAAATCCCCATACGTATATTCTTTAAGTCTGCTTCCTCTACATATATTTGTAGCATGTGATCTGCAGTTGTTTTTGGCACAGCTTCTGATTAGATACATTAACGAGCAGGTGTGCAGCTTTATCTACTTTCACCAAGCTTTGTCAAACTGGTGTATCTCCTACTGGATTATTATGATGTATAACGTTTACATGAGAGAGACGTGTACAGCTTCTTAAGAGTTCAACTCTAAATGCAGGAGATGTGAGATGGGAGGCCCTTTATTATTGTGTTTCAACAGATTAAAGAAACATGGGCAGGCTGTTGAGATACTGAGTAACATACGGTTTCATAAAAAATTATTTAAATACTTAAAATTATGTTTGCATAGGTCTATGTCCAGACTGGGATAGCTAAATAGCCTTTACATTTGGAAAGTGAACTTGAACGTATTTTAAGATCGGAAGTGTGTTTTTCTACATTGTCGTAACTGTGTCATGTAATCCCATGGGCCATGGACCATTTAACATGTATCACACAAATGCATTAGCTAATTCATAAAGTGGATATATTCTAATCTAGGCACTCTTTACCTCCTTGTAGTGGCCTATCTGCTCAGCCACCAGCTGGTCAAAGACGGAGCCGTAGTCCTCGTAGATCTTCTGCATCTCGTTGATGTGGCTGGCCACCTTCTCCATGGCCTTCAGGGCCTCTGTGGGGGGGGGGTTAACAACACTGTGTCAGGGGCTACACACTCATAGATACACTGGGACAAATAGTTTGCCCCTACTGTGGCTAGGTAACATCCTGGCTACACTTCAATACCTGCTGTGGAAATGTGATAGCAACACGTGGGTAATGTAGTGACATTTACACACCTAAACATACCACCGATACAGTAATGTGCCACGACGTGATTGGACGATAAAAATCACATGCACACACACACACACACACACACACACACAGAGGGAGTGAAAACATAAGTAGCAGTTGCGGTGTGTGTGTGTGTGTGTGTGTGGTGTGTGTGTGTGTTCCAGCAAATCACCGTTGAGGTGGTAATGCTCCTCGCTGTCAGGGTCAGTGAGGGAGACCAGCTCCCGTAGCAGCAGGGGGTACTTGAGGACCCTCTGCACTGGCTTGATCAGGTAGGACTCTAGGGTGGAGGAGTGCTGCTTGGTGGGGTTCTTGGCATCCAGGAACTCCTTGAAGGCCCGGTCTGTCTTGGCTGGACAATGAACATGAACATCATAAAGTTACCAGTGCTGATGGAAGCCCATTCACCACAGCTCAATGTTGTCTACTACATAGCTAGCATATTTCAAAGGGACATAAACTGGTGCAGACAATAGTAGAGACACCAAAGTCCTTATGCAGAATGTCTCTGGAGCCACGGCAGGACAGCAAAGTGAGTGAGCAGTAGCCTGGCTAAACTAGGCTTATTTAATTGTTAAGTTTATCTGTTATCAACAGGTCGGCCCACGCATCACTAGTAGCTAGGCTCGCTGAACCACAGTGGAACATGCTAGTGCAACAAGGTGTCTCCAGCAGGGGGTAGCGTAGCCTATTCCTCACCATAGCATGATCACTGCAGCACAACTGCAGACTGGCACGTGTGGCTGTGACGCGACGTGTGTGAGCTAGAGAACTGCTGACGGCGGTCATTTCCCTCAGACACTGATGATCACAGATTATTAGACATGCGTGTGCTTTTGTGTGTGTGTGCGCGCGTGTGTGTGTGGACGGGGTTCAACTTTTAAGTTGACAAAACACTCTGCGGCTCGCCAAGCTGTCCCTGTCTAGCGAAACATTTAGCGCTTGGTTATGATAATAAAACACACGGATGGAGGTGCTGCGGTGAGAAAGGGGCAGGATTATCACTAAACGAGAGAGATATCGAGTGATTTGGTGCGTCGCTGCCATTCGCTAATCTCCTGTTAAGGTGATGACATTTGTCACGGAGATGCTCAGCCCGCCCTCCGCTTAGCAGCGTGCCGACGGTGAGGAGCGATTAAAGTATTAATTAGCGCACTACCAGCCACAGCCAGCCACGCTGACACCTCCCCCGAGTAATTGGCACGCAATTAATGAGTTGACGTGAAGTAAATAGGAGAAGCTGAAGCAAACCAGGAGCCCTGGTGGTGCATCGGAAAAGCGTGTGCTTGTGTGTGCGGAGGGTAGGGGAGGGGGGGTTGCAGTGTTGGCTTCTAATGACTGAAAGGCTTGACAGACGCCCACAGGTTCGTCCGTGTCCTTGGCTCAGCTGGATTTCACCAGGCTGCCTGGGGATGCAGGGGTGGTGGTGAAAGGTCCTGCTGTGCTAAGCATACTCTCAGCCCGCGCACCGCATTTTATGCTAGGCCCGTTTTTACATTGCAACGCACAATTGGTGTTCTATATTAGTAGTCTAATGTGGCTTCATGTGCACCATCTGTAGTGCCATCCCCCCCCTTGTCTTATTTGGGGCCAGGTTAGAGGATCACAGTGTGATGGGATTGATGCTAATCCCCTCTGATGTCAGCATCTTTTTTTTTTTGTGACCACTGATCAACACGGAGCCATTTGTCCTATGGTGAAATACTGTATGGACAAATGGAAGGGACGGTGGCCTTTCAAAACGTTAAGAGTGTACATATGCTGGCTAAATTGGCGTGCAAAATGCTTTCCTCTGCCTACACTAGTGCAAAAACGCCATTAGCTGTGGTGGCTTACTGTATTCTACTGTATGTTTTACTTCTCCCTCCGGTCCTGACCTTTAAAAACACCACCCTATGCCTACTTCAAGGAGAAACCACGGCCACAGCTGTGTGGAGCAGCAGGAGGTGGGGAAGAGGGGATGGGGCATTTTCCTCCCACATCCACGTTCTAGACTTTGGGGTCCATTCCTCCTAATTGGTCAGGTGCTGGGCTGCGTTCCCCAAAACAGCCAATCAGCGGCCGTTAAATCAACGTCAACATTGCTGGTCTGTCACACAGCGAGGGGACTGTGAGGAATGTGTGAGGAGGAGTGACAGCCGACCGTTAGGAGGCTTCTAAACAACAATCATAGCTACATAATTATTCGTCTTGACTTGTTTAAGAGATAGCATATGAATGTACAATATGTATATAAGAAACATGTTTTTGACGTATTCATGTATAGACCAACTCTATAACGTAAAGGCTTGTGTGACAGAGTACAGTAACAATATCATTACTTTCAGTCAGTCACCATCAATCTCACTAACGTCGCTCTGGGACATTTACCTTACAAATTAACAGAATTAAAGGGGCTGCATCCGATGCAATATAGGTGCAAAGAGTCCACGTTAACCAGGATTACAGAATAGTATAATTTAACACGTCTGTTACTCTACGTCTGCAACCTGTGATGTAACATGTTATTATGTGAGTGCGTGTGCAGCATACCTCTCTCCAGCACCTTTTGAACTTTGATGTGGTTGGCACAGAAGCCGCTGTAAAGCTTAAAGTGGTCGGCGTAGTAGAGGAACGAACCCCCCAGAGAGAACAGCAGCTTCTGTAAACACGGTGTGTGTGTGAGAGATAGAGATAGAATATAAGAACAGCAGCAGTGAAACAAAGCCAGCAATGATAGTGTGAGGAGATGACACAAAATAAAGTGTGTACAAAAGGCAAAGTGTCTGTATGTGTGTGTGTCGGGTGGGTGTGAACATGTGTCGCTGTGACCCGACCACTCTCCTCTCCCTGGGGAGATGTGTCTATCACACCCCGCCCTGTCCTATAGCCTATGTGAGTGCTCTACCCTCTACAAAACCCAACCAGTCAACGGCTGGATCAATGGACCTGTTCTGTCAGTGCCGTAGATCATCTGACAATGGCCCCATCACGCCACGCCACGCCCCGTCACGCCCCGGCGCGCCCTAACCTGCCCCATCACGCCCTGTCATTTATTAATAAGCTCCAGCAGGATGTGAAAGAACATACACAGATTACCATCAACGGAGATAGAGAACACATTATCCAGGGCTGTGGTTATGGGCGGTGAGATGCTATCGTCTCCAACTCCAGCTGTAATTCATCACATAATGTTTGCTGTCAAATGGAGACGCAAGGTGTCCTCGCTGTATCACTCCTCAAGAGATTTATTTACGATATTATGGGAGATTTATGTCAAAAGCTTGCGCACATCAGCGTGTGCCTGGTAATAAACTTCATCACCATCACATCAGGCGTGTTAATAAAGTATAAAATGTATAAAATACATCTTAAAAACGAATCTCGAGCCAAATAAATGGTGGGGGTTCACCAAGCAAATCGTCAGGGTCGGTACTCACTACATATTACTTTGAACATGTTTATCAATTGGTTCATTGAAAATCAGCACGTATGGAAAGATGTGGTATGTGTGTGTGTGCGCCCACGTGTCACCTTGAACTGCCCGGGCGTCTCCAGGGTGCTGAAGTCCGGCGAGGAGGCGATCCTCTCCTCCAGCGTCTGCAGGAACACCCTCTGGAAGTCCAGCATCTCTGGCAGGCTGCCAAACAGACTCTCCATCTGGGGGGGAAGCGAGAGGCAGGCACAGGGGAGACGTGGGAGACAGACAGGGGGAGGTAGAATGCAGGGAAGGGTATGCAAGTTATTACAGCCCGTCAGCTCCACACCTAGGAGGACTATGGCACCTCCACTACGATGGCTTGGCTCTGTCAAAGAACACCTCCCTCCATTAAAGCCCAGTCGTGGCTGACATGCCCTTGTCCACATACGACTGTCCCCGTGATGGCCTTTTTAATTTGCCCTAGTGCCAGGCGGCCTATCGACTGGTCTTGGGAGAGATGTCCAGGAACGGAGGTCACACTAAGAACACAGCACTGAACACCGCTACGCTATTAGCATACTGCAGCTGTACTGCCATCGGTCACCATGAGAACACTTAAAGTACACTCATTCAAGCTGTGTGTTTCAGAGTACTGTTGCTGTTTTAATGGACAGAATGAATGGGCAATAGATTGGCGTGGAGAATTAAGAGTCTATAAAGGGTTTTTCCTCAAGCTATTCTTCATCTGTCCTTCTGGGTAACCACAAGGTCAGCGGCAGGGGAAGCGCTGATTTGTCCTTTCACACGGCCCCAGCGCTAATGAGGAAGAGCGTCCAATTACATCTCCTCGGGCTAATAAACACTCCCACAATGCAACTGTGCCCGACATAAACAAACGTGCACGAACTCACGAAAACGTACCTCGTCCAGGGTAAGGAAGGTTTCATTTTGCAGGGGTTTCAGGTAGATGTCGAACAGGCAAGCGAGGTCCTGAAGGTGCGCACGCATGCACACACACAGAAAAGCAAAAGAAAGTCAATGACGGGAATCAAACAGCAGTACAGCGTGCCCCTGTTATTTGTCCTCCTTCCCTCCCATGTGTTCACCGCCCCCATCTTTCTCCTTCCCCTCCGCTGTATCCTTTGCTGTCCCGTAATACGACTGTGGCTTGTTTTTGTAACACTGGGGATATTCTCATTAGGCTGATTCATGAGCTCTCCATTAACGTCGCCCCCCCCCCCCCCCACCAAACACACAACCACGTCCTCATGATGTGGTCCTGCCTGTGGCACACTGATGCAGTTGAACTGGGCACGGCACAGCAGACACACACAGAGAAACATCTCTGACATTCATTAGACGTAGAGCGGGAGATCAGAGACGAGCTCTTTCAGGTCACGTCGGCTACCTGAGCCATATGGCTAAATGTTGAATTAGGATGCATGTAAACAAAGCGGCCAGGGAGGAAGCTAGAGAAGGTCCGTCCCGCTGCCTCCATTTGAGCATCTCCAGTCTCCTATGTGCCATATGTGCCCTATAAAACAGCGCTGACGGATGACAGGTATAGAGCGCGTTTCTAAGTCGTGACTCATTTGCGAGAATAGATGCCAGTGAAGAGGGAGAATGGGGCAGGATTATACGCCAATGAGACAGGTTACGGCTAAGCTCATCTCTCGTTTGCTGACTATTGCAATACGTGTTCACAAGAACTACTGTGTGCTGCAGAATGTTCTGCTTTCACTCAAACCCTCCCGCAGAGCGCGTGAACTAAACCTCAACGCTCGATAGGCGCTCACACCTTCACGTACGACTTCTCCGTGTCCACGAGCTCCTGGATGACCTTGCGCAACCTGTCGGTGGCACTCATGTGCCTGGGGCAGGGCCTGAACAGGGTGGTGGTCTCTCCCCCAGAGCCAGACTCTGGCCCCTGTCCCGGTCCTTGGCTGGCAGGCAGATCCTTGGTGGCCTCCATCAGTCCTCCAGGGCCCTCCTGGAAGGACTGGTACATGGTGCACATGGCGTCCACACTCTGTAGGGGGCGACAAGAGAGAAGAATAAAAGAAGAAGGGATTACGACAACAGGGAAATATGGTACTGCTTTGGGACTATGGTATTAAAGAATATATTCCAGTAGCACAGGCTCCATGTATATGCGCACCATATAGTTCTATGGAGCGCGCACGCACGCACGCACGCACACACCCACACACACACACAGTTAGGGGATCTATGTAAACAGTATCTCATGGAAACTGCAGTTCAGTGGTGTCACTAATTGTGTTTCAGCTGCTGTGGTGGAAAAGGTCCCCAGAGGTTTACCCACGTTTACTAGGATGTATTAGGACGTATTAGGATGTATTCCCTGTGTGCCACATGCTAACTGGTCTCATTTAACTGTACATCTCAGATTGGATAGCCCTGCAGAGTTTATTAGAGCATTTATGTGTTCAGTGCATGATTGACAATTACGCAGATTAGCATCATATTAATTTCACAAAAATTCATAATGCTCCCCACTCTTGAACGTGTTCCTCCTTTGTGTCCCTCTAATGGCAATGGAATGCGATAGCATTCATTGTTTCATAATGGACTGTAATGCTCACGTTTGGGAAATGAACATTAGCTGCAGGCATCATGCTGGGAAATTTGCCCCTGCCTTGGTAAGGTCCTCAACTCTGTGAACCGCTGTGGCAGATGGTAATGATTATTATTAATATAGGAAGAGGTAGTTTTCTGCATTGCTGGGATGGAACATTTCTTTTGAATCCACAAGACACGTGGCTTTAGGGTAACAATAAAGAAAATTTGCTCATGCACCATCTCTGCCAGTAATCACTTTGTCAAACCTTTTCCTCTACACTAAGCTGATTAGAGTTTAATCAAACTAGGTATTGCAAAAGGCTCTGAGCTAGAAGCTGGTTTTAGACTGCAGCACAAGTCCTTCCTAATGAAGTGGATCCTAGGTTAATGCGCTACTATGGGGAGTGTCCTTCTCCTTGGTCTGAGTGCATATGGCCGTAGTTTAGAAGTGCCAGTAATAGCAGGGAACTATCCGCTATGAGGCAAAGGCAATGGGAGGAATGCCATCATGTCAGCCAAGCAGATGCTCAGCACTATTCGCCTGCTAGCGTAAAGTATGTGTGTGTGTGTGCGCGCGTGTTTAAGTATTTAGATATGTGTGAGCAAGCACCGAAGTGTGACTTTTCACCATAGCCTGTGCAGAAACACATGGGTCAATAAAGCCTCCCATCCCACGCAGACATCGATAACACACAATAGTACACGGGCACACGTGCGCACAACACAACACACATGCACACACACGCACAGGCTCGTCAGTCGGCTCTTAAACCAATTGTGAACAACAGCCTCTCTAAAAAGTCCACAAACAGCCAGCGCTTCTGTTAATGAGCTAGCAACTCATCAGCATTCTCATTACAGCATGGTCACTCCAGAGATTGTCCGCACAGGCCAGAGTGTGTGTGTGTGCGCGCGTGTGTGTGTGTGAGTGCGCGACTGTGCATGTGAGCGAGTCCAAATGAAGGAAATAGAAACTGTGAAGCCAACCTAGATAAGCTCTGTGCAAGCGAGAGTTCTGCCGCCCACAGCAGAACCGTCTCCCTGTGGCTCACACGACACGTCGTGATAATTAGGAGGAGACGTACCATAGCATCCCTGCATGAGGGAGACACCAACACACTGTGTAGAGAGTGTAAGATACACACGCAGACACACAGACAGACAGACACCCGTCTATCTACGTTTCCTGTATGCGCACCATTTCTATACAAAAAAAAAAAATTGGATAGAGATATCGATATAAGATACCTAATATAGATAGAAACTCCTTTTCATCCCAACCCACAAACCGTGACATATGCACTCCCAGTCAAACCCAGCCACATGCAATTACACACACACACACACACACACACACACACACACACACACACACGTCTCCAAATAATCTCCATATTGCGTCACGCAGGGCAGACAGGCAGGGACAGATTGTCCACAGGGGCGGATAGGTTGAAGGATATCAGGCAACAGATTCATAAAACAGTGTGTGGTAGGTGGGGGGTGGGGAGGGGGGGAGGCAGCCTTGCAGAGACTGATAACAGTAAAGTCCTGCTTTGTTTCACACAGGCGCCCAGAAGGCAATTCTAAACCTGACTGAATGTGTGTGTGTGTGTGTGCGCGCATGTGGCTAGGTGAATGTGTGTATCACCAGGGTGCATGTGCTGTAAGAATTAACTCATTGCCTGAGTCGACTGTGCTTTTATTCCTCTCTCACGCACGCACACACGCACGCACTCACAAACAAGAGAACTGCAGAACCATCCAGAAAAACAAAAAACAAACAAAAAAAAAAAGAGATGAACATGAATCACAATCGTAAACGTGTGTGCGCACAAAGACACACACACACACACACACACACCAATGCCTCGCACCTAGCTTGTAAATTAAATAAAGTTTCATCAGCTCTTAATCTCAGCTGCCTGCACTGAAGCGTGACTAGCTGGGAATGATGAGAGAATGAGATACAGGCACGAGAGAAACACAGAGGGGAAACGACAGACAGAGAAAGATAGAGAGATAGAGAGAAACCCCCACATAATGACTCAGGGATTGTGATTGCTTCACAACGATCCCACCGACACAGCCTGCCAGCCAGCCCAAATAGCCAATTAAGGGCTGAGAATGGCAGCGGGTGGAGACCGGTTGGAGAAGGGTGGAGATGGGAGCAAGGAGGCCTGCGGGAGACTCTGGCTGTGACGACGCCCCCCTCCCCCCTCCCGCCAGCTCCTAACAGCTCCGGCGTACGCATCTCTACCCACGCACGTTTCTGCCTCTGAGCAGGCTTTGATCAAGGAGAGGGGGAAGAGGAGATTCTGCACATGTAAAGGAGAGGTATCCCCAGGGGTGTTCTCCGTCTGCAGGTGGAGAACAGTGATCTGACAAAACGACGGAGACGCTTATATCCTCCCGTTTGGTGATATCAGCCGGGTCTAGCCTGCCAGGGTAATGACATACAATATTTATACCATGTGTTAACAGCCTGTGTCGGTATTCTCCCTCCTTCACCAACAATCCATACATGTGCTGCAGAAAGCCCTCGACACAACGCAGGTAACCCACATTCAGAAGAGCAGACGCTTTAAACACACGTTGACTTCCATTTGGTTCCCCCTCTGGACGAGCACGGTAAAAGCCACCGCAATTAAAACAGAGCGCTAGCTAGCTGGCGTGCGTTAGCCTACCATGAGGAGCAGCCTACTGCGGAGCCTCCAGGCTGCTGTGGCGTGCCGCTGGCTCCTCCGGGCCAGGGAGCAGCCCTTCCTGTGCAGCCTGCCTGACCTGGACGTCGGCATAGCTGGTGGCCTCTCTCTCAAGCCTCCCCACCCCCCACCCCGGGCCCGGTATAGAGGTCCGGAGCCTACGACGTAGGGGCACCTACGCGTCTGGGCCGCTGACGGGGGACTGAGCCATTGGTCCAGTGTCCTGCTGTTCTGCGGGCGGAGTGAAAAGTCTGTTTGGCTGATCAGCATATCAGTCAGGCGTGGACGGTCAGACCGCTGGTGGGGAAATCATGGAGAATCCCCTTTCCATGGCGACCTGGGTCCACTCTTCATCCACGCCAACCTCTATTAGCTCTCTAGCTCTCTTTTCACTACCTGCTGGTGGTTCTTTTCATTTGCCCCGTCTGCCCCCCCCCATTCTCCTCGCTCCTCTTCACAGAGCCCAGTGGAACGTCCAGAAAGGTGAAAGCAGAGGCCAGAGCCCCTCCCAATAGCGGCAGCACAATGTGGACTGTTCTGCCTTGTTACCTCCACACAGGGCAGGAATGGGTGACGTGGGCCAGTGGGGGGGGGGGGGGGGGGGTAATTAAAACAAACAACGAAA